>SJYT01015703.1:70482-82879 GCA_006410635.1 Cephalophus harveyi | reverse complement strand
TTTTTTTTAATGTATTTTTTTTATTGTGGTAAAAGTTACATAACATAAAATATACTATTTTGACCTTTTTTAACTGTGTTCACTGGCACTAAGTACATTCACATTGTTGTGCAACTCTCACCATCATCCATCTCCTGAATTTTTCATGTTCCTAAACTGAAACTCGGAGAAGGCAATGGCACCCTACTCCAGTACTCTTGCCTGGAAAATCCCATGGACGGAGGAGCCTGGTAGCCTGCAATTCATGGGCTTGTGAAGAGTCGGACACGACTGAGCGACTTCACTTTCACTTTTCACTTGCAAGCATTGGAGAAGGAAGTGGCAACCCACTCCAGTGTTCTTGCCTGGAGAATCCCAGGGACGGGGGAGCTTGGTGGGCTGCCGTCTATGGGGTCACACAGAGTCGGACACGACTGAAGCGACTTAGCAGCTTAGCAAACTGAAACTCTGTCCTCATTAAACACTAACTTCCCATTTTCCCTTCCCTCATCTTACACTTGGCCCCTGGTACCTACCCATGCACTTTCTGACTCTATGAATTTGACAGTATAGGTAACTCATATAAGTGGAATCAAACACTGTCTGCGCCTGATGCATATTGGAATAGACTTTTAAGGTTAACAAGGGATTAACCTCCAAAATATACAAACAGCTCATGTAGCTCAAGACTCTAAAAAGCCAATCAAAAAATGGACAAGTGTTAGTCACTCAGTCATGTCCGGCTCTTTGTGACCTCATGGACTGTCACCCACCAGGCTCCTCTGGCCATGGAATTCTCCAAGCAAGAATACTGGAGTGGGTTGCAATTCCTTTCTCCAAAAATGGATGAAAGACCGAAATAGACATTTCTTCAAAGACGACCTACAGATGGCCAAGAAGCACCTGAAAAGATGCTCAACAACCCTAATTATTAGAGAAATGCAAATCAAAATGACAATGAGGTACCACCTCATTCAAACAAAAAATCTACAATCAATAAATGCTAGAGAGAGTGTGGAGAAAAGGGTGGGAATGTAAAGTGATACAACCACTATGGAGAATAATATGGAGATTCCTTTAAAAACTAAAAATAAAACTGCCATACAATCCAGCAATCCCACTCCTGGTCATATACTCTAAAAAAACCATAATTCCAAAAGATGCACTGTAATGTTCATTGAAGTATTATTTAAAATAAATTTTAGTTTAAGGATGCATGGATGCATGCTAATCTGCTTCAGTCATGTCTGACTCTGTGCGACCCTATGAACTATAGACCACCAGGCTGCTCTGTCCATGGGATTCTCCAGGAAAGAATACTGGAGTGGGTTGCCACACTCTCCTCCAGGGAATCTTCCTAACCCAGGGATTGAACCCACATCTCTTACGTTTCCTACAATGGCAAGTGGGTTCTTTACAACTAGCATCACCTGGGAAGTCCAGTTTAGGGATATTCATGCAATATTTGGGGGCAAAATTACAGTAATAAAATTTCCCTTTCTTTATTTTCAATTTAAATTTAACTGGTATTACAAATCTTTATTTGCTAAATCTGAAGATCTGTCTAACATTCAAGTAAGATAAAAATTTACCTGAGGCCTCAATTTTTGGTTTTAGTTTTTTATTTCATTTATTTATTATTTATTATATTTTTATTGAGTTTTATTGGAATATATTTGCTTTACAATGTTGTGTTACTTTCTGCTGTACAGTAGAAGCTCAAGTCATTTCAGAGTCTGCACCAGGAACCCATCTATACCTGGTGTTCTAAGTAATTTAGTTGAGGTCATTTATTGTGGATCACAATAAACTGTGGAAAATTCTGAGAGAGATGGGAATACCAGACCACCTGACCTGCCTCTTGAGAAATCTGTATGCAGGTCAGGAAGCAACAGTTTGAACTGGACATGGAACAACAGACTGGTTCCAAATAGGAAAAGGAGTACGTCAAGGCTGTATATTGTCACCCTGCTTATTTAACTTCTATGCAGAGTACATCATGAGAAATGCTGGACTGAAAGAAGCACAAGCTGGAATCAAGATTGCCGGGAGAAATATCAATAACCTCAGATATGCAGATGACACCAACCTTATGGCAGAAAGTGAAGAGGAACTAAAAAGCCTCTTGATGAAAGTGGAAGAGGAGAGTGAAAAAGTTGGCTTAAAGCTCAACATTCAGAAAACGAAGATCATGGCTTCTGGTCCCATCACTTCATGGGAAATAGATGGGGAAACAGTGGAAATAGTGTCAGACTTTATTTTTTTGGGCTCCAAAATCAGTGCAGATGGTGACTGCAGCCATGAAATTAAAAGACGCTTACTCCTTGGAAGGAAAGTTATGTCCAACCTAGATAGCATATTGAAAAGCAGAGACATTACTTTGCCGACTAAGGTCCGTCTAGTCAAGGCTATGGTTTTTCCTGTGGTCATGTATGGATGTGAGAGTTGGACTGTGAAGAAGGTTGATCGTATGCTGATGACACCACCCTTATGGCAGAAAGTGAAGAGGAACTAAAAAGCCTCTTGATGAAAGTGAAAGAGGAGAGTGAAAAAGTTGGCTGAAAGCTCAACATTCAGAAAATGAAGATCATGGCAACTGGTCCCATCACTTCATGGGAAATAGATGGGGAAACAGTGGAAACAGTGCCAGACTTTATTTTTTGGGCTCCAAAATCACTGCAGATGGTGATTGCAGCCATGAAATTAAAAGACACTTACTCCTTGGAAGGAAAGTTATGACCAACCTAGATAGCATATTCAAAAGCAGAGACATTACTTTGCCGACTAAGGTCCATCTAGTCAAGGCTATGGTTTTTCCAGTGGTCATGTATGGATGTGAGAGTTGGACTGTGAAGAAAGCTGAACACCGAAGAATTGATGCTTTTGAACTGTGGTGTTGGAGAAGACTCTTGAGAGTCCCTTGGACTGCAAGAAGATTCAACCAGTCCATCCTAAAGGAGATCAGTCCTGGGTGTTCTTTGGAAATAATGATGCTAAAGCTGAAACTCCAATACTCTGGCCACCTGATGTGAAGAGTTGACTCATTGGAAAAGACTGATGCTGGGAGGGATTGGGGGCAGGAGGAGAAGGGGACGACAGAGAATGAGATGGCTGGATGGCATCACCGGCTCGATGGACATGAGTTTGAGTGAACTCCGGGAGTTAGTGATGGACAGGGAGGCAGGGCGTGATGCAATTCATGGGGTCGCAAAGTTGGACATGACTGAGCAACTGAACTGAACTGAATATAGAAATGAAAGAAAAGTTACTGGGGAAGTAAGAAAGAGCCCCTTTATGCATTTCAGTGTTATGTACCTTCACACCAAAAAGCGGTATGAAAAATTTTTTTTTTTTAACTTTAAGAACGATGAGTGGGACTCAGCATAAACCTGAAAGAATCACAAATCTTAAAGGAAAAATCCATCCATCACTCAATTCAAACCAGCAGTGTTTGGCAGAAAGAATAGAGATAACACACCTTGAAGGTCAGCTACTGCTTAAGGCTGAATCCAACCTTCTTGGCTGGGGTCACTTGGCTGACATTTTCTACTGTGAGAATGTCATAATAGGCACAGAAATTTTCTCAGCTTCATGAAGTGAAAATGAAGTGAATTGAAGTCGCTCAGTTGTGTCCGACCCTTTACGACCCCTTGGACTATAGCCTACCAGGCTTCTCCGCCCATGGGATTCTCCAGGCAAGAATCCCGGAGTGGGTTGCCATTTCCTTCTCCATACCTGGGGGTAAAAATGTGTGGATTGTTGTAATAATGGTTCCAAATACATCCTGTCTCCCCATGTCCATTATGAGTCTGTCACTCCTTCCATCAAGAGACAGAGTCATTTCCTGACCCTTTGCACTTGATCTCACGACTTGCTTTGACCAATAGAATGCTCCAGAAAGAAGTGAAACTGCGTGACTTTGTCCAATAAGACTTAAGGGGACTTGCACCTTCCATTTTACCCTCTTGGATTTCTCATTACTATGTAAGGAAGCCCAAGATAAACTATTGCATGATGAGGATCATCAAGAAAAAAGAATGAGCCTGACAACTAGCATCAAAGTTCCAGACAGGTGAATGAAGTTATCATAAATGCTTCAGACCCAGTTAAGTTGCTAGGTGATTACAGCCACATGAGTGACCACAGATAAGACCAGCAGAATAACAACCAAGCTGAGTTCAACAACCCCCAAAATTATGAGAAATAATAAACCTGTTATTACTAACTTTATTTTTATTTAATTTTTAAATTTATTATTTTTTAATGGGCTTTCCCCAGTGGCACTAGTGGTCAAGAACTTGCCTGCCAATGCAAGAGACACAAGAGATGCAGATTCTATCCCTAGGTTGGGAAGATCCCTTGGAAGAGGGCACGACAACTCACTCCAGTATTTTTGCCTGGAGAATCCCATGAACAGAGGAGCCTGGTGAGCTACAGTCCACAGGGTCACAGAGTCAGACACAACTGAAGTGACTGAGCAGCCTCTATATAATTTTTAAAGGCTACTTTCCATTTACAGTTATTTTAAAAATTGGCTATATTCCCCACATTGTACAATATATTCTTGAGTCTTATCTTATATAAATCATTGTTTAAGTCTTTATATTTGGGGGTGTTTTGTAATACTACGAAGGCTAACTGGTATAAGTGGTGTGTTTCTCTGTGGACATGAAGGTTTTCTCCAGAATCTCACTACTAACCATGAAAGTCCTGTATCTTTGCCTTTAAACCTGTACAAGTACCAAAGACTTCCTCTTTTATCAGACACTGCATTTTCTTTCCCTCTCTCCCTTAGGCTCCTTTACCGGGAACCTACTTAATTTTGCATCAAGAATTTTTAGGAGAAGCTACAGCTGACTAAGTTCATTTCCCATTTTTATTGTCCTCTTAATTAAAAACATACCCCTCTCTCGGATTCATAGTTCCACCATCTAAAATATCTTCTTTTCCTCCCATATTCTCCAAAGTAATTGAACAGCAAAGTCGGGGAAGGTGGGGACACACATTTCTTGTGAGAGCATATGCATTTTTTCTTTTTTTTTTTTTTCTGGACAAGTCCTTATCTTGTCAATGGCACAAGCCACTCTGGCTGTTCCTAACTATGCACAGGGGCTAAACACTGCTAATTAGAGACAGGCTAGCCTCAAAGGGATTTCACTTGGGTTCCAATTTGCAAATGGGGTTTGTGTGTTTGGATTTAGATTTAGAGTGAATCAAAGCTTTCCTCTGCACATTGACTTGAAGTTCTTTTCCTTAAACCCAGCCAAAATGGAGTACTCTCTCTTATGTGTCAGAACACACACATAGCAAAGATGACAAACTCTTTTAAAGTCTAGATAAAGGGTTTGAGTTGATATCTTCCAGCTGAAGGAGAATTGGAGGCTCATATTCGCAATTTCTCTGCCTTCCTAGAACCTATTAGCACTAAATCTGTGTACTTTTTTGAGGGAGTGAAAAACAACTGGGTGAAAAGTCAAAGAAGTATTCAAAGCAATGTGTTCTTTGATCTATGTAATGGCTAACAGTCCATGCATATTTTCATAGATTCATAGGATCATTTTAGAAATCTTATACACTGATATCTGTTGACTATTTACTGTGTAAATTTGCTCTTAATTCTTAAAGCAATCTTAAGATATGAAGTGAAGTGAAAGTCATAAGAGGTGAAGTGAAACGAAAATTGCTCAGTCATGTCCCACTCTTTGTGACACCCATGGACTATATAGTCCATGGAATTCTCCAGGCCAGAATACTGGAATGGGTAGCCTTTCCCTTCTCCAATGGATTTTCCTAATCCAGGGATCAAACCCAGGTTTCCCTCATTGCAGGCTGATTCTTTACCAGCTGAGCCACCAGGGAAGCCCAAGAATACTGGAGTGGGTAGTCTATCCCTTCTCCAGTGGATCTTCCAGACTCAGGAATCAAACCAGGGTCTCCTGCATTGCAGGTGGATTCTTTAATAGAACTGTTATTTCTATTTTATAGATCAGATATATGAGAAGGAGGTTAAGAAACTAACCATGTCATGCTGCCACTTATGCTTGATCTCGTCCCATAAAGAGCAGATCATGGAAGGACAGTCATTCATGAAAAGTTCTTCTACTATAAATACTTACATATTAACTGTGGCATTCTGAAAGAAACTGCAAAGAATTCGACCTACATTATATAAATCACAGTTGAGGCATAAACCCTAGAATCTTAGAACATTACTTTGCCAACAAAGGTTCATATAGTCAAAGTTATGGTCATTCTAGTAGTCTTGTATAGATGTGAGAATTGGACCGTAAAGATGGCTGAACATCGAAGAACTGATGCTTTCAAACTGTGGTGTTGGAGAAGGCACTTGAGAATTCCTTCGGCTGCAAGGAGACCAAACCAGTGAATCCTAAAGGAAATCAACCCTGAATATTCACTGGAAGGACTAATGCTGAAGCTGAAGTTCCAACACTTTGGCCACCTGATGTGAAGAGCCGACTCATTAGAAAAGACCCTGATGCTGGGAAAGACTGAAGGCAGGAAGAGAAGGGGACAACAGAGGACAAGATGGTTGGTTGGATCACTAACTCAATGGACATGAGTCTGAGCAAGCTCTGGGAGATGGTAAAGGACAGGGAAACGTGGCGTGCCACAGTCCATGGGCTCACAAAGAGTCAGATATGACCGAGTGACTGAACAACAAGAGATCATTTGGTCCAGTTCCTTTATCTTCCATGTAATGAGATGAAAGCTTAAGAGGAAAAAAGTGATTAGGTAAAGATCACACCAGGGTCACTGGTAAACTGGTTTAAAAACAGTTGCAATTTACACATTAAAGCACATGGTACACAGTCATAAAGGAGTTTTGCTTGGAGAGTGTTGGCTTGATCCCCAACAAGTTTCACACTCAGGATGGCACCCATTTTGCTGAATTTATCATCATCAGGGACATGGACATCAGCCTTACACTTTCTGAAATTTGCATTTATTTTTACCATATGCTAGGAGATATATGTCTAAGAGGTTGAATCAAACTAATGAAACTCACAGATTGAAGTACCATAAACCAGAGTGAAGATTCTTTCACTCTGAAGAATATGTTATCCTTCCTCTGCCAAACACACAGTGTAGTAGTTAAAATATTGAAATTTTTTCCTGAAAAACACAGTTATGCTTTAAAATAAGAGAAGCATATCCACAGACCAAAAGCAGAAGAGAAAACCCAGAAATAATTAGAAGTAGAAGCCACCTACAGATCTCCAGAACCAGAGACAAGAAGAGGCATCTCGGAGTTCACCACTTCCAGTGTAAAACGGAGTTTCTCAGCCTCAGCATCAGGGACATTTGGGGCTTAATAATTCTCAGTAGGAGTCATTCTGTACATTGCAGTATATTTAGCAGCACCCCTGCTCTCTACCCCTCTCTCTCTGTCCCCTACAAGTCACCATAACCAAAAATATCTCCAGACATCACCAAAATCACCCCCAGGTGAGAACCATGAAGGTCATCTTAAACATACATTACAAATGGTAGAGCTCCAGAGCAGACTCACTTTGTAAAACCAAGGGTTCAGGTAGTATATATTAACTTACAAACAGAAGCATCCAAACCACCATTACTATCTAGGTAAGGCCAGCTGTTGTCATACCATGCTTGGGGGAATAGTCAGAACAAAGAGACCCACCCTGCCAAAGTCCTGGCCAAGTCTTCAACTGGCACAAAGGACTAGATCAGTGATTTCCTGGTATCCTCATGAGTCGCCCATGTCTCCAGTTTTTGTGAGGTCATTTCAATCTCTCATGAACCAACATCAATAACCTTCTGTCAAACCCCCAATCCAATGTTCTCTGCATCATAGCATACTACCTGAAGCCCATTCAGACTATTATTTTAACATATAAACTATACCTTACTCATTATTATATTATTAGCTCATATGAGAATCTAGCACAAACTAGGATAAAATGGGTGTGAAATGAATAAATGAACAACAGGGTGAATGAACTAGTCTGAAGTGAGCACCTATTATGTACTAGGTTCTCAGCAGGGTTTGTTACAACATGAACTTTAACATCACACAGACCTGGGCTTTGATCCTCAATATGCTTCTCACTAACTGTGGGACCTTGGGACTGTTACTTTACTTCTCTGGGCTTCATTTTCATTCATAGGAAACAGAGATAACAATGAAACTTTTAGCATATTGCCTTACATACAGTATGGTTTTCATTTTGTTTCTATTTTCCAGTAAAACGCTTAATGACCATTTAATTCTGACAACCCATAAAATGAAGGGCTTCCCTGGTAGGTCAGTGGTAAAGAATCTGCCTGCAGTGCCAGTGACATGGGTTCAATCCCTGGGTCGGGAAGATCCTCTGAAGAAGGAAATGGCAAATCACTCCAGTATTCGTGCCTTGGGAAATCTCATGTACAGAGGAGCCTGAAGGACTACAGTCCAAAGGTCTGCAAAGAGTCAGACATGACATAGGGACTGAGCACGCAGGAGAACAACTTACCCTAACCCCCAGTGTGATGGTATTCGGAGGTGGGGTCTCTGGGAGACAATAGGTTTAGATGATGTAATGAGGATGGGGCTCCCATGTTGGGATTAGTGCCCTCATAAGAAGAGGAAGAGATGCTGGAGCACCCCTGCCCCCATTGCCTTCACTATATGAGGACAAAATGAGAGAATAGCTGCCTACAAGTCAGGAAGGCCCCTCACCAGAACCTTTGTTTGTTTGGTCTGATCTCTTGGTAGAGGAGAAGGCAAGATCTTGTGCTTCAGAACTTGTCTACATTACACTATCCCCTACTAAGGTGTCAAGATTTAGCAAATAAAAATGCAGGATGCAATATTTGGGACTTACTTATACTAAAAATACTTATCATTTATCTGAAATACGAATATATCCAGGTCTCCTATATTTTGGGTTTCCCAGGTGGTGCTAGTGGTAAAGAACCTGCCTGTCAATGCAGGAGACCTAAGAGACCTGGGTTTGATCTCTCAGTTGGGAAGATCCCCTGGAAGAGGGTATGGCAACCCATTCCAGTATTCTTGCCTGGAGAATCCCATTGACAGAGGAGCCTGGCAGGCTACAGTCCATTGGGTCACAAAGAGTCAAACACACCTGAAGCAACTTGGCATGCATGCATGTCCTATATTTTATCTGGCAACAATTCTCCCCACTTAAGCAGACTGAGTGAAGCAGCTTCACAAAGATGAAATGACCAGGTACCCTCAGTGATGGGCCCAGCCCAGTCTTTAATGGACATCTGTCTGAAATACACATGTGATCACTGTTTTAACAGACAAAGACATGAAGCACAATTAACCATGTCTTGATCATACAGGGTCACCATTGTCAGTTTCAGTTCTGTGTTCAAAGCTTATTACTACAAGCAGCTCCTAGCCCCTGCACTGGAATTTCCATTTCTTGGCTGCTTTTTCCAGCTTTAAGCTAACTCCCCATCACATCTTGCTGCTGGCCATATGCTTGCCTCTTCCTTTCAAATGTATAGAGTTATATTGGTAACAACCGTCAGCTAGAACAAGAGTAAATAGAGACTCCAAGGAAGAGCATTAAGGAATTTCATGAGACCCCACTTGAACATAACATCTCACAGTTTCAAAACTTGTGAGTTCTAATACTTGGATTTTTATGGCGTTGGCTGTTCAGAGATACTGTTGTATTTAGAGAAGGTAGAAAATGCGTTTATTTATTGTCACTGAGTAGTGTTCCAGATTCTCTGCTATATGTGCCATGTAAACTACCAGTGTGCTTCAGACACAGGACATTGAAAAATGGCTAAATTCCTTTAAAAAAATTATTTTTGAAGTATAGTTGATTGACAATATTATGTTAGTTTCAGGTATACAGAAAAGTGATTCGAATTTGCCTGCCAATGCAGAATATGCAGGAGATGTGTGTTTGATCCCTGGGTATGGAAGATCCCCTGGAGGAGGAAATGGCAACCCACTCCAGTATTCTTGCCTGAAAAATTTCAAGGACAGAGGAGTCTGGCAGGCTACAGTCCAAAGGAGTTGGACGTGACTGAGCACACATGCACGTGTGTGTGTGTGTGTGTGTGTATTCCTTTTGAGATTTTTTTCCCTTGTAGGTTATTACAAAATAACGAGTAGAATGTGCTGTGCTATACAGTAGGACTTTGTTGGTTATCCATTTTATATATGATGGGATGGCTAAATTCCTAATATGAGAGGTCTATTACTCTATTTTTAAAAATCTTATAACATTATGTAATCCTTAATTTCCCAGGCTCTCTGGAGTGGGAAAAGGTGACCAGGGTTAAAGGTACCAATTAAAACCATAATTCAAAAAAAAAGAAAATTCTGAGCTTCCACCAGTGTAATTGGTGACACCTTAAAACTGCACCTTACCAACCTTACTGCAGCCCATTTCTCTTCCTGTAACCTCTCCCAGTTTGATCAGTGACACTACCATCACGGAGCTGTCCAACCCAGTAACCTGGGGGTCCCACTTAACCTCTTCTTCTCCCTTAAAATGAATAATCATGAGTCTGGTCAATTTTGCCTACTGATTAAACTATTAATATTTTCCTTCTTTCTATCAATTACCCTTTCCCTGATTGGGTCTTTTTAAAATCTGCTGGGACTATGCAAATAGCTTTCTATTTATCTCCCACTTGCAATCCTATGTCCTCTGCCCCCACAAATCGATTGCATGCACCATCATCAGAATATCCTATATGAAATACAAATCCATCCATGTCACTGACCCCAGGATAGCCAGATTCTCCTAAACTTGTGAGCCTAGTTTCCCACTGGTCTTCTTCAACTGACCTTGAACTTTACACTCTGCAGAAGCACTTTTTATTTCATCTCCCATGCAGCACTATTTCACACCTCAATAGCTTTGCTAATACTGTGTCCTCTGCGAGAAACACTCTTAGCAACTCTATGCTTCGCCAGCTTCTGCGAGTGTCTTTCAAAACTCTGTTCAGTCATTCTCAGCTCTATCCCCTCTTGACCTAAACCTCAAACTGGATTAAGTGCTTCTTTTTTGTGTCTCCTAGACATCTGGGATCTCTCTTTCTTACAACACTTACTGCATAACATCAAAATGATCTGGGTGAACTTTCCTTGAACTAGACTCCCAGCCTCTTGAGGGTAAGGGTTGTATTGCTCATTCTATGTTTTAAGTACTTAAGACAGTGCCTTTTACATGAGAGATGTTGAATGTAACTGGATCTGCCTGAGGAAACTGGGGCATGCTCTTGAAAGTCCTTGAGTTCCTCTCCTCCATTCTCCATGTGGATCTTTGCTCAACTTCAGGCAGCCCTATTCTGTAGAAGCTGCTGACATGGCTGATATAGATAATGATGAATGATGGCAATTTAAGCTACAGATGATGCTGTCGGGGTGCTTCTGCTCAGATAGATGAAAGTTCCATTCCTTCCTGGTATCCCATCTTTTCCAAGAGACCCTATCACACAGGCTTTACATTTCTGTTGCTCCTCAGTTCAGTTCAGTTCACATCAATTGCTCAGTCATGTCCAACTCTTTGTGACCCCATGGATCGCAGCACGCCAGGCCTCCCTGTCCACCACTAACTCCCGGAGTTGACTCAGACTCACATCCATCGAGTCCGTGATGCCATCCAGCCATCTCATCCTCGGTCGTCCCCTTCTCCTCCTGCCCCCAATCCCTCCCAGCATCAGAGTCTTTTCCAATGACTTCAACTCTTCGCATGAGGTGGCCAGAGTACTGGAGTTTCTGTTGCTCCTAGTACTTACTTATCATATAATCAAATTTATTTTGTTATACTTATCATCCCAGCTCCCTATAGTACAAACTTGGGAGTGCTTCCTGAGGAGTACTTGAAGAACCATATAAATGGCATCCTCTAGTGCCTACAGAAAGCCCTGCTCACCACTGACCAACCTTGTCCCTCACAGAGTCCAGGAATCACTCCTTCATTTTCCAGGTTGGTGCCTGTCCTGCCCATCAGAAACAGTATTAAGATGATAGAGTTTGTTTTAATCATCTTAACTTCTGGCAAAACTTATATACTGTGCATAAAGTTTAAACCTCACTGTTCTGGGTCCTTCAATACCAGGATCCTTAAAAAGCCAGTCCAGGTTTTTGTCTCAGAGCTCCACTAATTTATATGCAGATTCCTCTAGAGTTCTCTCTTGGGCATCCCATGCTTTATAAGGAATGTGTTGCACTCCAAACCTCTCATACTTTTTCTTGGAAATGAAGCAGCTGCCCCTCTCAGAGGGAATCAGAATCTCTCCTGCTCTGTGAGGCTCTGCTGCCATCAATATTCTTGATTGATGACATTATTCCAGCATTATTATTCCAGCTCTGCTGCCATCAATATTCTTGATTGATGACAGCTAGGTTATAGAACTGTTGCTTCCTAACCTGCATACAGACTTCTCAAGAGGCAGGTTA
>SJYT01015703.1:41869-56140 GCA_006410635.1 Cephalophus harveyi | reverse complement strand
TCCTTGTGATCTTGGATTTACCAGACAGCAGTGCTAGAGGAGAAAGAGCTTGGAATGTCTAGTTAGGAGACCTACCAGATATAACTCCAAATCTGTTAGTTTCTAGTCATGAGACTGTGACTAGACTCACATAACTCCTTGAGCCTCCTCCACTGTAAAGAAGGATGAAATCACCTCCCTCAAATAGTGTTAGTGCTAAGTCACTTTAGTCATGTCTGACTCTTTGCGACCCTATGGACCATAGCCTGCCAAGCTCCTCTGTTCAAGGGATTTCCAGGCAAGAATACTGGAGTGGGTTGCCATTTCCTCCTCCAGGGGATCTTCCTCATCCAGGGATCGAACCTTGGTTTTCTGCATTGTAGGCAGATACTTTACCATGTGAGCTACCAGGGATGAAAGATTCTCATGTCCTTTGCAGTGTAATACAAAGACTAAGGGAGATAATGTTTATATACACATGTTTAAAACTGTGATGCACAATATAAAATAAATGCTTTTTTTCTAAGATAATCCAATAAAATGGAGGAAAAGCAGGATGGTATAATGGGAAAAGATTGAAACTTGTAAAGAGAAATGGAGATTTGATACTTAGGGTTGCCTCTTTTTAAATGTGTGATCTTGTTCAAGGTACCCTTTCTGATCATCAGCTTTCCTACATAAAAATGGAGGGATTTTTCCCCTTTTCCTCTTAATGAGAAATATATGCTTTATAAGCAAATTAGCATACATAAAGCTCGGCAGACAGTAAGCACTTAACAAATGTCATTTTGTCCTCCCTCCCCCATCACTGGTGGTGGTGGTGGTTTAGTCGCTAAGTCATGTCTGACTCTTGCGACCCCATGGACTGTAGCCTGCCAGACTCCTCCATCCATGGGATTCTCCAGGCAAGAATACTGGAGTCACTACACCACTATGAATTTGGTTAAAGTAAAATAAACTTTTATTTATTTTTTAATTTGTTCTATATCATTGGTTTCAAACTGATTCACTTTTGAAAAATCTCAGCCTGATGAAAGGAAAAAAGATATATGCCTCTGAAGTTCTATGTGAGAAATGTTTGCGTGAGAAAAGTCGATTTCTAGATTAATGCTTGAACTCTACGTGTTATATCTTTGCTTTATCTCTGAGCCAAATTTTAGCAACTTCAGTTCAGTTCAGTTCAGTCACTCAGTCGTATCTGACTTTTTGCGACCCCATGAATTGCAGCACACCAGGCCTCCCTGCCCATCACCAACTCCCAGAGTTCACTCAAACTTGCATCCACTGAGTCAGTGATGCCATCCAGCCATCTCATCCTCGGTCGTCCCCTTCTCCTCCTGCTCCCAATCCCTCCCAGCATCAGAGTCTTTCCCAGTGAGTCAACTCTTTGCATGAGATGTCCAAAGTACTGGAGTTTCAGCATTAGCATCATTCCTTCCAAAGAACACCCAGGCTGATCTCCTCTAGAATGGACTGGCTGGATCTCCTTGCAGTCAAAGGGACTCTCAAGAGTCTTCTCCAACACCACAGTTCAAAAGCATCAATTCTTCGGCACTCAGCTTTCTTCACAGTCCAACTCTCACATCCATACATGACCACTGGAAAAACCATAGCCTTGACTAGATGGACTTTTGCTGGCAAAGTAATATCTCTGCTTTTCAATATGCTATCTAGATTGGTCATAACTTTCCTTCCAAGGAGTAAGTGTCTTTTAATTTCATGGCTACATGGTCAGGTGGTCTGGTATTCCTATCTCTTTCAGAATTTTCCACAGTTTCTTGTGATCCACACAGTCAAAGGCTTTAGCATAGTCTATAAAGCAGAAATAGATGTTTTTCTGGAACTCTCTTCCTTTTTTGATGATCCAGCAGTTGCTGGCAATTTGATCTCTGGTTCCTCTGCCTTTTCTAAAACCAGCTTGAACATCTGGAAGTACACAGTTCATGTATTGCTGAAGCCTGGCTTGGAGAATTTTGAGCATTACTTTACTAGCGTGTGAGATGAGTGCAATTGTGTGGTAGTTTGAGCATTCATTGGCATTGCCTTTCTTTGGGATTGGAGTGAAAATTTACCTTTTCCAGTCGTGTGGCCACTGCTGAGTTTTCCAAATTTGCTGGCATATTGAGTGCAGCATTTGCACAGCATCATCTTTCAGAATTTGAAACAGCTCCAATGGAATTACATCACCTCCACTAGCTTTGTTCGTAGTGATGCTTTCTAAGGCCCACTTGACTTCACATTCCAGGATGTCTGGCTGTAGGTGAGTGATCACACCATCGTGATTATCTTGGTCATGAAGCTCTTTTTTGTACAGTTCTTTTGTGTATTCTTGCCACCTCTTCTTAAAATCTTCTGCTTCTGTTAGGTCCATACCAGTCCTGTCCTTTATTGAATCCGTCTTTGCGTGAAATGTTCCCTTGGTATAAGTTTATCTCACCATGATTAGATGCACCAGGAATCTAATAGCTGAATGGAGATATCCTATCACCAGGGCCATGCCCCGGAGCAGTGTCCAGGCAGCCATTATGGAAACTGCATCAAAAACTAAAGCCAAAATACCTTTCTATGTCAATTTTCAAGTTCACTTAATGTGACTGTTAGATATAGACTAACTTTTGTAGTCACTCTCTTGCTATTAGCTATCCACATTGAAGAAGGAAAAACCTGCAACTTCATGGATAGACCTTGAGGGCATTATGCTCAATGAAATAAATCAGACAGAGAAAGACAAACACTGTATGTAATCTCACCTGTATGTGGAATCGAGAATAAAAGAAAGAAAAAGAAAAGCAAACTAATACAAAAGAGATCAGATTCCTGCTTACCAGAGGCAGACAGCACAGGGAAAAGTAATTGGAGGCAGATGGTCAAAAGGTACAAACATCTAGTTATAAGATAAATAAGTACTAGGGAAGTGATATTAATATAAACAAAATGACAATAGCTAGCACTGTTATATGGTATACGACATGGATGAAAATGGAGGAAATTATGCTAAGTAAAATAAGCCAGAGATACACAAATACCACATGGTATTGAAACAGGCCCTGTGGGGCTCCCTGACATGGAGGCTTCTTATGGGCAAGCCTCCAACCTTTCTTGAGTCCCAAAGGGCAGATTTCAACAGTTGTTAATCAAAGGAGGACACCCAAGAAAGCAGCTGAGGCAAGATTAAATGGACCAGAGACACTCATCAAGATCAGGATACGGACCATCTGAGATTAAGGGAACACAGGCCCTCAGTTCAGTTCAGTTCAATCACTCAGTCGTGTCTGACTCTTTGCAACTCCATGGACTGCAGCACGCGAGGCCTCCCTGTCCATCACCAACTACCAGAGTTTACTCAAACTCACGCCTATTGAGTCAGTGATGCCATCCAACCATCTCATCCTCTGTTGTCCCCTTCTCCTCCCATCTTCAATCTTTCCCAGCATCAAGGTCTTTTCAAATGAGTCAGCTCTTTGCAGCAGGTGGCCAAAGTATTGGAGTTTCAGCTTCAACATCAGTCCTTCCAATGAATATTCAGGACTGATTTCCTTTAGGCTGGACTGGTTGGATCTTCTTGCAGTCCAAGGGACTCTCAAGAGTGCTCACACCTTAATGTTGTCAGAGACACCACCCTTGAACCATTGTTATAAACTCTTCATCATTGCTCTGGTTTGGAACACAATCTTTCAAGGGAGAAGGCTGCTGTGTCCCCCTTTGCCTGGCAAAGCAATAAAGCTCTCCTTTTCTACTTCACCCAAAATCTCTGAGATTTGATCCAGCACTGGTTCAGAGAAGCCAAGCTTTTGGCATTGGTATCACTTACTTGTGAAATCTTAAATTGAACCAAAAGAAAAAAAAAAAAAGGCAAATTCTCATAGAAGCAAAGTAGAATGGTGGTTTCCAGGGGCAGGGAAGTAGGGGAAATTAAGAGAGGTTGGTAAAGTTATAAGATGACTAAGATCTGAGGCTATAATGCATAACATTGAGACTATAATTGATTATACTGATTTGTATACTTGAAATTTGCTCAGAGAGTAGAACTTGTGTTCTCACCAAATAAATATGTGTGGTGAATAATTTTTTAAAAAGAAGAAGAAATCTACATCAAAACCTTGGTGCTGAGGTGTCCAAATCAGAAACAGGTCTTTAAGGAACTGAAGTGAGTAACTTGGAGATGAAGGTTGGCTAGAGCAATTTTAATCAGTTTCTGACATTTTAGTTAAATTGCCTATAAAGAAAATGTGGGGGTTCAAGTTTCTTAGCAATAATTCCCTGCATTATATTATCAGCAATTCAAGGATGGGACCAAATCACCTCGTTCACTTATAATCCCAGGGGTGTTGCTGACAGAGTTGAAGCTCAGTAAACATTTCTCAAATGTTATTCTTCTCTCTGAACTCAATTTGCATTGTGTGTTCTTTGGCATCTGCCTCTCATCTAACCTCCCATTTACTTTTCTTTCAGTAAAAGATGACCAAGGCGTCCTTCCAAGACCTGACTCAAACCCATTTCCAGCAGAAAGCCCTCTTAGATTTGGCATCCTCTGTTCCCCTCCTCTCACCTATATTTTGCATTTCTTCAGCTCCTCAGTGTATAGACTGTTTAAAGATTGCTTTACACATGTCCTTAAATTGCTTTTTTTTTTTTTCTTTTTTAGTAATATTTGTTTCTTTCCAGTTAAAGAGGGAGGAATGTTTGGAACTATGCTAGGTATTTTAACATTAACATAACAAATATGTATTAAAATAGAATACAGAGAAGGAGAAAGAGCAAAGAAAGTAAGGAAAAGGTATAAAGACCCTTATGCTGGGAAAGACTGAAGGCAGGAGGAGAAGGGGATGACAGAGGATGAGATGGTTGGATGGCATCACCAACTCAATGGACATGAGTTTGAGTGAACTCCGGGAGTTGGTGATAGACAGGGAAGCCTGGCATGCTGCACTCCATGGGGTTGCAAAGTGTCAGACATGACTGAGTGACTGAACTGACTGAACTGATTCCATGGCTGACATACCCTGCTCCTGTAGATGTAGCATCATGACCAGATTAGATGAATAAAAAATGATACAAACAGAAATGGGAGAAATCCAGAGAAACTGAACCACAGAGAAAGAAGAGAGTGTTGTTTGTCTCTTCATTCAATCTAAACCTTAAGGAACTATAGGGATTTCACTAAGGTGTTTGCCTCCTATTTTATATATATATATATATATATTTGGCAAGCCATTGCTTGTTTTTGTAAAGATGTCAATACTTTATTACCCCCTGGTATTTATCAGGGAGGACAGACTGAGTCAACAAGTAAGGGAATTGCACTATTAAAACTCATGTTAATAGTGATCACAATTCTTAGTTCTGAGGCTGAAAGTCCAAGGTGAATTTGCCATTTTCAGTGAGAGCCCTCTTCTCAGCTTGCAATAGCTGCCTCTTTCTTTACTGTATCCTCACATGCTGGAGAGACAGGTCCAGCCTCTTCCTTCTTACACTGGGGATTAAGGCTTCAGCATATGAATCCATAACACCAAAAATGCTTGGTCAGTTGGGAAGCTACATGGGGGTATTCTGACAATGGTGTCTCCCTTGAGGGTTATCATTTGCATTAATTCATGATTCAGGGGATGATTGGCTGGCTGGATGTAGGTTCTTCTTGCCTCACTAAGTTAAATTCTTCTTTTTTAAAAAAAATTAAATTTTAAAAAATATTTCTTTCTTTGGCTGTGCCATGTCTTAGTTGTAGGATGCAGGATCTTCAATTTTCAGTATGGCATGCAAACTTTTAGCCCTGACTAAAAATAGAACCCAGGCCCCCTGCTTTGGGAGCTCAGAGTCTTAGCCACTGAGCCACCAGGAATGTTCCAAGGTGGATTTTTCTTGAAGCTGAGCACTTCATGAAAGAGATAATCTTCCTATTTGTTTGTTCTTCCTTTGAACAATTATTTGTTGAATGCCTACTATCTGCCAGGAACTCTTCTACGCACCAAAGATACAATCCAGGAGCTTGTGTTCCCTTCCCTCCAGGAGCTTATGTTCTAGTGGGAAAAGATGAGTAATAAAGAGAAAACAAATAGGCAAGATCATTTCAGGAAGATGTATATTGTGAAGGGTAGCGTGACAGGTTGTTATTCAACCCAACACATATGACTGTCTTTTCTCCCACTGCTAATATCTCCACATGGGATCTCCAACTTTGTCCTCAAATAAATTGTATTTTTGTCAAAATCAAAGGAATATTGTATCTCTCTCTGTCACCCCCATTCTTTTCCTCCTAGCACACATATATTGAAGCATAGGTTAAAGTCCCTTACAATGCATCATCTCATTCAATCCTGAAAACAGCACCATAAGTTTCAGTTCAGTTGAGTTCAGTTTGGTCATTCAGTCATGTCCGACTCTTTGCAACCCCATGAATCACAGCACATCAGGCATCCCTGTCCATCACTAACTCCCGGAGTTCACTTAAACTCACATCCATCGAGTCGGTGATGCCATCCAGCCATCTCATCTTCTGTCGTCCCCTTCTCCTCCTGCCCCCAATTCCTCCCAGCATCAGGGTATTTTCCAATGAGTCAACTCTTCGGATGAGGTGGCCAAAGTATTGCAGTTTCACCTTCACTGTTAGTCCTTCCAATGAACACCCAGGACTGATCTCCTTTAGAATGGTCTGGTTGGATCTCCTTGCAGTCCAAGGGACTCTCAAGAGTCTTCTCCAACACCACAGTTCAAAAGCATCAATTCTTTGGTGCTCAGCTTTCTTCATAGTCCAACTCTCACATCCATACATGACCACAGGAAAAACCATAGCCTTGACTAGACAGACCTTTGTTGGCAAAGTAATATCTCTGCTTTTGAAATATGCTATCTAGGTTGGTCATAACTTTCCTTCCAAGGAGTAAGTGTCTTTTAATTTCATGGCTGCAGTCACCATCTGCAGTGATTTTGGAGCCCCCAGAAATAAAGTCTGACACTGTTTCCACTGTTTCCCCATCTATCTGCCATGAAGTGATGGGACCAGATGCCATGATCTTAGTTTTCTGAATGTTGAGCTTTAAGCCAACTTTTTCACTCTCCACTTTCACTTTCATCAAGAGGCTTTTGAGTTTCTCTTCACTTTCTGCCATAAGGGTGGTGTCATCTGCATATCTGAGGTGATTGATATTTCTCCCAGCAATCTTGAGTCCAGCTTCTGTTTCTTCCAGTCCAGCCTTTCTCATGATGTACTCTGCATATAAGTTAAATAAGCAGGGTGACAATATGCAGCCTTGACNTCTCCTCTTTCACTTTCATCAAGAGGCTTTTTAGTTCCTCTTCACTTTCTGCCATAAGGGTGGTGTCATCTGCATATCTCAGGTTATTGATATTTCTCCCGGCAATCTTGATTCCAGCTTGTGTTTCTTCCAGTCCAGCGTTTCTCATGATGTACTCTGCATATAAGTTAAATAAGCAGGGTGACAATATGCAGCCTTGACATACTCCTTTTCCTATTTGGAACCAGTCTGTTGTTCCATGTCCAGTTCTAACTGTTGCTTCCTGACTTGCCTAGAATCTCAAAATAGACCACAAAATTTTCAAAATTTAGAAATGTTGGTGTGAGTGAATTATGTATGGTGCAGAATATCTCTCAGACACCAAATGACAATTTTTCAAAAACATCTGACTAATTGTTCAGTTCAGTCACTCAGTTGATTGTTAGGAAAAATTAATTTCCAATAATATTCAATTATTTTAAAGAATCAAGCTATTACAGAGTGTTTACATTTTCTGTTTCTCAAGATAATGAGATCAAGTTCATAAATATTTGTTATGAAACCAGCATTTTATGTACTGCTGCTGCTGCTGCTGCTAAGTCGCTTCAATCGTGTCCAACTCTGTGCGACCCCATAGATGGCGGCCCACCAGGCTCCCACGTCTCTGGGATTCTATAGGCAAGAACACTGGAGTGGGTTGCCATTTCCTTCTCCAATGCATCAAAGTGAAAAGTCAAAGTGAAGTTGTTCAGTCGTGTCCGACTCTTAGCAACCCCATGGACTACAGCCTACCAGGCTCCTCCTGCCATGAGATTTTCCAGGCAAGAGTACTGGAATGGGGTGCCATTGCCTTCTCCATAGGTACATATGAAGTAGTCATAATTGTCAATGGTTTGTGATTTAGAACAATTTAAGAGTTCTCAGGAGGAAGACTGACCTGCACTTTTGTTATAATAGAAAAGTTAGTGATACAATGGTTGATCAAAAATGTTATAACATGTAGTGTTTCTTTCATCCCTCAAAAAACATTACTGAGCAAATATACATTATTCTATGTATAGTACATTTTACCTTACCACTATTATTTCATAACAGATAACATCCAGAAAGACATAATCAAAACCCCAATTTCCAAAAAAACAAAGGCTGCTGACCATCTTTCTCTAATGTTACTTCAGTTTAATTGAGCTAGGAAGGAGGCAGTATGTGACTTCGGCACATGAGGAAATAGATGACAGTTACGAAACAGCTGGAAACAGCTGGAAAGAGACCAACTCCGATCTCTATCTCCGTGTCACATTAACGAAAAGAAAAGGCTACTTTAGCAAATCATATCAATTGTTTTCAAGATTCAAGTAATAAAAATACTACAGGAAAAATTATGTGACTATTACAATATAACCAAAGTATCAATAATGATTAAAGATGAAGAATCCCAAAATTCTATAAAAAGATAAAATATATATTTATTTTGAACTGAAATCTTATGTCTTTTCATATATACACACATAAATAAGTAAGCAACCTTTTTTTATATAATGGAATTGAAGGATGAGATGTGAGTTGAATACTTTAAAGCCTTGATGCAGAGATGTGTCATCCCAAATAGAATTTTACAAGCACTGTGTACAAGCCTCAGTCACCATGAAAGCTCAGCTGAAACTGGCTCTGTAAGTCTCCGTCTCCACCTTATTGTACTTAATACCACCATTAACTGGGATCATGGGTGGTCATTTCTTTATGTTTTACTCCACTATCTTAAAATTATAATTACAGCCCTTGCTTAGCATTCATTATTCCTTGTAGATACAAATTAAATGAAGCTTGAAGAGTGTATGCTTACTCTATGCTAAGTGAGTTATGAATTTTTAATGCATATGCCAGGGGAATTTTTCTAGATGGGTAAAACAAGAACATGCAAGTCAGGGAAAGGAAAAGAAAAAAGATTGATTATAGTTTTCTTAGGCAATCAGTGCTCAGTTGTCAAGTATATGAATCACCCTGGCTGCTGCTTCCTTCTCATTTCAGGTGTATTAGGAAGGAGTTAATAGTTAACTAACCTCTCTAAGACATTTATCCAGACATAGGTTACCCAATTGGAAACCTCAGGAACTCCTTAGACTCTTCACTATATCAAATCCTCACATTAAACGATCCATTATTTTGGTCATCCACGTAGTTCTCAAAAATCCCATATTTATTATGGTCTTATTGCAGTTAGGGGCTTCCCTGGTGGCTCAGAGGTTAAAGCGTCTGCCTGCAATGCGGGAGCCCTGGGTTTAATCCCTGGGTCTGGAAGATCCCCTGGAGAAGGAAATGGCAACCCACTCCAGTATTCTCGCCTGGAGAAACCCAAGGACAGAGGAGCCTGGCGGGCTACAGTCCACAGGGTCGCAAAGAGTCGGACACGACTGAGCAACTTCACTTTCAACTTCCCTGGTGGCTCAGATGGCAAAGTGTCTGCCTACAATGTGGGAGACCTGGGTTCGATCCCTGGGTTGGGAAGATCCTCTGGAGAAGGAAATGGCAACCCATTCCAGTATTCTTGCCTGGAAAATCCCATGGACAGAGGAGCCTAGTAAGCTAAACTTCATGGGGTTGCAAAGAGTCAGACTCAACTATTGCATTTAGGGCCTGATACAAATTTAAAGAGTTCCTGTACTTCATGTTTCTCATATTATGAACAAAATTCCAGACACGTGATGTTTTAAAGACAGTTAGTGGCAGAATTATAACTGAGATTCAGACCTCCCTCTTTTCTCTCTTTCTTCATGTTGCTTTTAGGAAAGTAGAATATTTGCAGTCTCTGTATTAACTTACTACTTACTGTCCCAATTCTAATATTCTAAGAATATTTATCTTAGTATCCTTTCCTTCTTTGAGGGGA
The DNA here is from genome assembly GCA_006410635.1 of Cephalophus harveyi. Lineage (NCBI taxonomy): Eukaryota > Metazoa > Chordata > Mammalia > Artiodactyla > Bovidae > Cephalophus > Cephalophus harveyi. The sequence goes on along the minus strand of SJYT01015703.1, from coordinate 46,042 downwards.
AAAACAAACAAACAAAAAAACAGTATTGATAGAGAAGTCTCATGAAGCCCTGGAAGCTTTAGAGTCTGTGATCAAAGCCCTCTGTAACTCATACCACATACTCACAGAAGCAACAAATGGACAACTGCAGTATTTTGTTTACCTTTTCATTCTTAATTACTGGAAAATGCTAGACCTGACAAGTATTTCATGAATATTGGTTGAATTCAAATGAGCTAGTCATTTTAAACAACTGGTTATACAATTCAAAGACATGTACCTTCTCCTTATCTCAATAACCAGTTAACATTTTTCAATGTATTTACTACAGGACTATTGAGAGTCCCTTGGAAAGCAAGGAGATCAAACCAGTCGATCGTTGACTTCCTTTAGGATCGACTGGTTTGATCTCCTTGCTTTCCAAGGGACTCTTGGATCACTATTCAATCAACCTTGAATATTCATTCAAAGAACTGGCACTGAAGCTGAAGCTCCAATACTTTGCCTACCTAATGTGAAGAGCTGACTCATTGGAAAAGACCCTGATACTGGGAAACTGAAGGGCAGGAGGAGAAGAGGGTGACAGAGGATGAGATGGTTGGATGATATCACCAACTCAATGGACATGAGTTTGAGCAAACTCTAGGTGATTGTGAAGGACAGGGAAGCCTGGCATGCCATTGTAGTCCACTGGGTCACAAAGAGTTGGACATGACTTTGTGACTGAATAAAAATAACTACAGGAAAATCAGTAGCAGTTTCCAAAGGGGCAGAATAAATATTGTTTCTGAATGTCATAAGTATTAGACAATCTTTAAAGAAGTACTATTTCATATTTAGCAGATTTGAAAATATTTCATTATTATTTGTTGCTTTGTTGCCATGAATATATTTTACAGAAAGGCTGACAGAGTATCTCTTGTTGAAGTCTACCTTCCTGAGACAAGAGTTTGCACAGCCATAGTCTTTCTTCCCTGGATGCATTTATTTACTCCAAACTTGTGATGGAAATAAAAGAAGAGATTTCTCTGCTGGAGCCACACCAAGTAAATCCTCTCACTCACTCATTTACTCAACAAATGTTTCTTGCTAAAGGCTTTCAGTTTTGTCAGTCCTTTCATTCTGCAGGGATAAATGACACAGGAACATTCCAGAAGTTATCTGTTAAGCCACCCTCTGGAGTTCCAGTCACTGTGGGGAGTCAGCCTGCCTTTTCCTCTCACCCTACCCTTTTTGCCACTCCCAGGGGACACCCTGGGAGAGTTTACTCAAGGTGAAAAATCTCCAAACCAATCTGTTTATATAGGCTCTCCCAGTAACCCATTATCATAGATAATTGAGAGCTACTGTACTCTAATTATAATAACAAACATCTTGAGCTTTAGCCTAAAACTTAAGGTACACACTTTAGGGATGACTGAAGAAGCTGAACTTAGGTAGGTCCCAGTTTCAGGGAGCATATTCAGCAAGAGAGGGAGGGAAGAATCAGTAGATCATATCAGGTAAAATGAATGCTATGTAAACATGAAATCATCACTAACAAGAAGAAATTATAAAAATAAACTAATATTTTAAATCTGGAAGAATTACATCTGCACAATATTTATAGTATATACAGTGATGACCCCACTTTATAAATAGCAGTAATTGAAACTTTCCAAAAATCTCAAAAGATTTCCATATATGATATCATCCTACCATCATAACTCACATGCTGCTGCTGCTGCTAAGTCGCTACAGTCGTGTCCGACTCTGTGCGACCCCAGAGACGGCAGCCCACCAGGGTCCCCCGTCCCTGGGATTCTCCAGGCAAGAACACTGGAGTGGGTTGCCATTTCCTTCTCCAATGCATGAAAGTGAAAAGTGAAAGTGAAGTCACTCAGTCGTGTCTGACTGAGCGACCCCATGGACTGCAGCCTACAAGGCTCCTCCGTCCATGGGATTTTCCAGGCAAGAGTACTGGAGTGGGTTGTCATTGCCTTCTCCGATAACTCACAAGGAAGAGAGTTAAGTGAATTTACTGCATTTTATAGATGCTAAAACAAAAGCACATCAAAGTATTTTTCTCCAAGCTTTATCCTCCAAGGTAGTAGCAAGAGAATAAAACTTATCTTTTAGTTCTCTCATATCAGTTTCTTATCTTAAACTGTATACACATTTTAAAACCACATTTTAATTGCTCTTCCTGACCTTCCTTCTTCCCTTATTCCCTCCCTCCCTCCCTTCCTTCCTCTCTTTTGTGTTCATTTTTTAAATACCAAAAGTTAGATGGCATTTTTTTTTTTCATCTACAGATTAGGAGCACCCATGAAATTCTTCACAATTTAAATTTTCAAGATTTTAGATTATACTTAAATGGCACTCCACTCCAGTACTCTTGCCTGGCAAATTCCATGGGCAGAGGAGCCTGGTGGGCTGCAGTCCATGAGATCTCTAAGAGTCGGACATGACTGAAAGACTTCACTTTCACTTTTCACTTTTATGCATTGGAGAAGGAAATGGCAACCCACTCCATTGTTCTTGCCTGGAGAATCCCAGGGACGGGGGAGCCTAGTGGGCTGCCATCTATGGGGTCGCACAGAGTCGAACATGACTGAAGCGACTTAGCAGCAGCAGCAGCAGCACAGCATTCAACTAATATTTGATGATCCTAACAATGAAAGCAAAACATGCTTAGTACTGTGGTGAAGACAAAAGAAGTATGATTTAAGACAGGCGCAGTCTCGAAGCAAGACGGACATACAGCCATGAAAAGAGAGGAAGTGATGATTATAATTTAAAAATAACATGGCAGAATTCTAAAGAAAATCTGTAGGGAAGGGAAAATCAATTAGGTAAGAAACTTAACACTTTTGAGAATCTATATTTAACTAGGGACTTTCCAATCATTATCTCATTTCAATTGCACAAGCCTGTGATAGATATTATCATCTCAACCATCCAGATTAACAAACAAACAAACAAAAAAAACCCAGAGATTAAAAGAGGAAAAGCATATTTCCCATGATAATACAGTCAGGATGTGAAACTAAGTGCGTGATGCCAAAGATCTTATTTTGGACCCTGAAGGACTTGGAAAGTTGTTGTTGTTATTTAGTCACTAAATTGTGTTTGACTTTTTATGACCCCATGGATTGTGGCCTGCAAGCCTTCTCTGTTAATGGGATTCCCCTAGCAAGAATACTTAATAGGCTGCCATGTCCTTCTCCAAAGGATCTTCCCTTCACAGAGATCAAACATCAGGGTCTCCTGCATTGGCAGGCGGACTCTTTACCCTTAGGGAAGTCTCCACTGCTAGTAGAGACAAAAAAAAATGTAAACAAAGAAATACAAAGATTAACAAATGAGAAAGAGATCTGAATAGTCTAGCCTGGCTAAAGGTAACAGACTTGGGAAAAGTGATAAATGTTGCATTTGTTTGTATTTAATTTAAATAGTTAATAAATTGGCAATAACATGATCAAAACTTTTTTGAGATTACCATTCTGGAAGGATAAACTGAATAGATGGTATAGCAAAATGTAGTTAGGAGGGAATGAGGTACTAAAGGGTGGCTGCTATTGGGATTATAGAGGGAAAAACAGGAGAGATACTCGGGAATATTAACTGTAGGAAAGTGTTTGAAATATTAGGCTATGGTTGAGGAAGGAGACAAAACATACATAAAATTGTAAATTGAGTAGGACTTAATGCGGAATGAAGCAGGGCAAAGACTAAGAGAGTTTTGCCAAGAAAATGCACTGGTCATAGCAAATACCCTCTTCCAACAACACAAGAGAAGACTCTACACATGGACATCACCAGATGGTCAACACCAAAATCAGAGTGATTATATTCTTTGCAGCCAAAGATGGAGAAGCTCTATAGAGTCAACAAAAACAAGACCAGGAGCTGACTGTGGCTCAGATCATGAACTCCTTATTACCAAATTCAGACTCAAATTGTAGAAAGTAGGGAAAACCTCTAGACCATTCAGGTATGACCTAAATCAAATCCCTTATGATTATACAGTGGAAGTGAGGAATAGATTTAAGGGCCTAGATCTGATAGATAGAGTGCCTGATGAACTATGGAATGAGGTTCGTGACATTGTACGGGAGACAGGGATCAAGACCATCCCCATGGAAAAGAAATGCAAAAAAGCAAAATGGCTGTCTGGGGAGGCCTTACAAATAGCTGTGAAAAGAAGAGAGG
>SJYT01015703.1:14597-41806 GCA_006410635.1 Cephalophus harveyi | reverse complement strand
TCAAGATTGCTGGGAGAAATATCAATAACCTCAGATATGCAGATGACACAACTCTTATGGCAGAAAGTGAAGAGGAACTAAAAAGCCTCTTGATGAAAGTGAAAGAGGAGAGTGAAAAAGTTGACTTAAAGCTCAACAGTCAGAAAACGAAGATCATGGCATCTGGTCCCATCACTTCATGGGAAATAAATGGAGAAACAGTGGAAACAGTGTCAGACTTTATTTTTTGGGGCTTGAAAATCAATGCAGATGGTGACTGCAGCCATGAAATTAAAAGACGCTTACTCCTTGGAAGAAAAGTTATGACCAACCTAGGTAGCATATTCAAAAGCAGAGACATTACTTTGCCGACTAAGGTCCGTCTAGTCAAGGCTATGGTTTTTCCTGTGGTCATGTATGGATGTGAGAGTTGGACTGTGAAGAAGGCTGAGCGCTGAAGAATTGATGCTTTTGAACTGCGGTGTTGGGGAAGACTCTTGAGAGTCCCTTGAACTGCAAGGGACCAGTCCATTCTGAAGGAGATCAACCCTGGGATTTCTTTGGAAGGAATGATGCTCAAGCTGAAACTCCAGTACTTTGGCCACCTCATGCGAAGAGGTAACTCATTGGAAAAGACTCTGAGCGACTGAATCAACTGACTGACTGACTAATAGAACCAAGGTAGATAAAAAATTAAAGATTCTGATTTGCTGATTTTGAGGTTTGAGGTTTCATTAGAATTAAAAAATCGGTTGCTATCACTAAGAGAAAATTCACGGAGCAGTGGCCTTCAGTCAGCTCAGTTGCTCAGTCGTGTGTGACTCTTTGCAACCCCATGGACTGCAGCATTGCAGACTTCCCTGTCCATCACCAACTCCCAGAGCTTGTTCAAACTCATGTCCATTGAGTCAGTGAAGCCATGCAACCATCTCATCCTCTGTCGTCCCCTTCTCCTCCTGCCCCCTATCCCTCCCAGGATCAGGATCTTTTCCAATGAGTCAGTTCTTCGCATCGGGTGGCCAAAGTATTGGAGCTTCAGCTTCAGCATCAGTCCTTCCAATGAATATTCAGGACTGATTTCCTTTAGAATAGACTGGCTGGATCCCCTAGCAGTCCAAGCCTTGAGCCTTGGTTATTCCTTATAATGACTTTAAGAAGAGCTCTGATGATTATATTGATAAAACCAAAGTAGGAGAAAGAAGGAAGAGGTTCATTGAAATACTGACTGTGATGCCTAATTATTGGGAATTTGCTCAGGCAAGTAAAGAAGTATAATAGAGGAGATGATAAGAGAAAAATATTTCAGAATTTAAGGTTAAGCCATGGAAAGAATTTCCCTGGGTGTCCAGTGGTTAATACTCTGCACTTCCAAGACAGGGGATGAAGGTTTGAGCCCTAATCAGGGAATTAAGATACCACATGTTGCACAGCATGGCCAAAAAAAATTTTTTTAATGAAAATTAACATCCAAATACCTTGAGGACTAAAGAGTCAAAAGACTAAAGATCACTGAATTTAAAGAGTTTGAAGCCTTGTGAGGCTATTGTGTAAAAAAATTGCATAGCATTTCTAATCTAGTCTACATAGACCACTGAGTGGAAGCTACTAAAGAAATAACATGCTAAATATTCAAGAAAAATCATTTCTGATATTTTTACACAAGTATTCACCAGGGATTTTTCACTAAAACACTTGTCAGTTATTAGAAAACAAAAAAAAATGGGGGAGTGTCATGGTCCAATATTTCGGAAAATAGTCTATCCTACTATTATTGGTTATTTGCAATGCATATTAGCATGTTAAAATATCTGAGAATATCTGTGTTAAAAGCAAACAAAAATACACAATAAGAACAACACAATAACAAATAACCTGCTTCATTTAAGATAACTACGTCCAAGATTATTTGGTTTCTGAACTCTGTTTTTTCTGTTACATCTATAAAGCATTCACTAAAGTAGCATTTTATGAGACATTTGGGGAAACAATGGCTTGCCTAATGCAAATTAAATTGTAGTCTTAGCAATTATTTTTTCACTTTCATTGGGAAGTAAATTATTCTGGAATCTTTCTTTTTCTAATTTTACTTTCTTGAAATAAGTAGCCAGCTAATTTCTCTTTTGTCTTTAACTTAGTAAACAAAGCTTCATTTCTATTGAAGCTTCTATTGAATATTTGATTTTACATTCATTAAAGCACATATTTGTGTACTGGTGTTATAGAAATCTACAAATACTCATACTTCTAAAGCAATATGAAAGTATTATTAATAATTACTAATATGTTACTGTTGGCCTCAAAATGTTTGTAGATACAGAGGAATAGAGGGTACTACAATAATAAAAACTCATAAGAAGAACATATTCACAGGTCCATTAACCATTTATTTTTTTCCGTGCAATTGTATATGCATACATGCCATACACATACAAAAAATATATGATGAAAGTACGTATATTGATTCATGTAAATATAACATAGGCTTAAGAAAAATTAAACAAACACCCATTAGAATAGTAGTGTGTGTGTGTGTGTGTGTGTGTGGTCAGTCACCCAGTAGTGTCTGACTCTTTGCAAACCCTTGGACTGTACTCTAGAGAAACTGGTTTCAATTTTTATTCCATTTGGCCCAATTATATATTCTAAGGTTTTTACCATGAACACATACTATATCTACAAAAAAAAAAAAACAAAAAAAAAAACTCCTTGACCAAGTGCTCCACTGATCACAAGAAAAATTCAGTTTGGACTTTAAAAGGCTGTTTCACATTCTCATAGAAAATTACAGACAACTGAAACACAAATGTAAGCCTACACCAGTGCAGGTCCACACCTGGGTCGAGAGGTAATCTAGTGGTATTATATGTAATACTGTGGTGTCTCACATCTAGACATATGCTGAAAAATATGATTATAAATGAGCGTGGGAAAGATAAAATCTCACATGCAAAGGTGTTCAATGGATTTTAAAAACAATGTGGGAAAGAGCAACTCCTTTCAAGTGAAGAATAATCCAAACATGGGTTAACCTTTCTTAAAAGAGTAATTGAACACCAGGTATCCTGCTAGGGAAAGCAATATAAAGTTACTGTTATTAAACTATTTTTCACTTAAGAAATATTCAAATTCATTTGGCTCAAACTAACACTTGAGCATGCCTACAATCAGGAGGTTAATCATTTACAACAGAATGTATCTACTGAATTGAGGACTAGTTCCTGTGAGAAAATAAATTGAAAATAGAAAGTACTTTTGCTGTTTAGGATTGAAAAGTCATTCTGTTGTATTCCTTTTCTTATTTCCTTGTATCTGATGGAAAGGATTTCCAAGGACAAATAATTAATAGTTTGATTTGTACTATATTTAAGACACATAATTAAGCTACAGGTTGCAGCTATACACAGAAACACATATCACAAGTGATAGGCAGGAATCTAATGAGATGATAGCCTTCGCTGGTGGTTCAGATGGTAAACAATCTACCTGCAATGAGGGAGACCTGGGTTTGATCCCTGGGTTGGGACAATCCCCTTGAGGAAGGCACGGCAACCCACTCCAGTATTCTTGCTTGGATAACCCCATGAACATAAGAGCCTGGAGGGGTACCATCCATAGGGTCATAAAGAGTCGGACATGACTGAGCAACTAAGTAAACAATGAAATGAAGGGTTTAGGCCAAATTACAGTAAATGTTTAATTATATAGACATATAATGTAACTCACCAATAGGAGAAAAGGGCACAGCATTTGCTTTCTTTCTAGAATGAAGTTGTCTTAAAATAATAAGATTCTGGTTTCAATCCTCACCTGTTGAAAACTGAGCATATTTTATATGATCCCATGATACTCTTGCTAATCAAGATATTGACCACCTACTTCTTTCATGAAGGTTTAGAGACAGAAATTCTAGGTTAATAATGCTGGTTTTATGACTTCTAAATTCTATTAACTTTAGCTACATTCAACTATTTTTTTTTTTTTAAGCTTCTCTTGTTTTTACAAATGATCTGCTACTGTGTCGTAACACAAATATACTGAGCTGGTTTGTTGAAGTATAATGCTGCTGCTGCTGCTAAGTCGCTTCAGTCGTGTCTGACTCTGTGCGACCCCACAGACGGCAGCCCACTGGGCTCCGCCATCTCTGGGATTCTCCCGGCAAGAACACTGAAGTGGGTTGCCATTTCCTTCTCCAATGCATGAAAGTGAAAAGGGAAAGTGAAGTCACTCAGTCGTGTCTGACTCAGGGACCCCATGGACTTCAGCCTACCAGGCTCCTCCGTCCATGGGATTTTCCAGGCAAGAGTAGTGAAGTGGGATGCCATTGTCTTCTCCTGAAGTATAATAGTAACCCCTAAAGCCTTTGTGGTCTTTGTGGCATTTTTGCTTATTTGTTTTAGTTGTTGTTTGTTTTGGTTTGTCATGTTTGAATACAAGTTCTTAATTACATAAAGTGAAAGAAGAAATGTTAATATATCACTGTGAGAAAAAAATCGAGTAAATCAAAAAAAATAGTAGTGAGTCACAAAGAAAAAAATTGCTCATAAAATTAGGTGACAGATTATGTAGGCAAAGAAAAATCTCAGAGATGTGCCAAAATCAAAAAGCAAGTAATCAAGACTCTACGAGAGATATGGAATGGAAAGTTCCACAGGTAAGCAACTTTCCTTAGAAACAACGTAATAGAATATGTGAGACACAAACTGAGCTCAATAAATAAATCAGAACACATTTAATCTTTACATATAATATATGATGAAATCATTTCTTCAACATCTATTTTAGTTTGTTTGTTTGTTTTTTGCCATACCCTGAGGCATGTGGGATCCTTAGTCCCCAACCAGGGATCAAACCTGTGTTCCCTCCTTTGGAAGCATGGAGTGTTAACCACTAGATCACCAGGGAAATCTCTAACAGCTCCTTTATACTAAAAAAATTGAAAAAGTTCCAGAAGTTATGATTATTCTTAGACCTCAGTGATGATACCTGAGTGATCAAGAAGATACACTTTGCTAATGGTAAATTACTGCACTGCCAAAAGAACAAAAAATGTCTATAGAACACACCAGAAACCTTTATATTAATATTTCAAGTTCTATGCACAAAGAAATTCACATAAAATTACCTAATATGATCTATCGGTACATAGCAAATTATCTCAAAGCTTAGCAGCCTAAAAACAATACAAATTTATTATTTCACAGTGTCTGTAGGTTGGCAGCCTAGAAACAGCTGAACTAGGTCTTCTTCAAAAGCGCTCACAAGATTGTGATCAAGGTGGTCTCATCTGAAGGCTCAATTTAGGAAGGATTATGCCCTCAAGCACTAACCTGGAAGAAATACATGTCTTAGTTACCTTAAAGTCACATATCTAACTTCAACTGTAGAATCTGTCCAAATTATTTGGAATAAAAATTGCAAACTTTGAAATGAAAATGACTGAAGCAATGATAGTAGTTAAAAACAAAACATTCTTAAATGTCTCAATATAGATTTTAGAAGCTATTACTCTGTGCATTCACTGATTCACTGATTTTTTTTACCTATTCTTTCACACTCTATTTTTGAACCCTCACTTGTTTCTGAGAATATGTCAGTGAGCAAAACAATGTCCCTGTGCTCATTCAACTTATATTATGTCAATAGGGATAGAAAAATATTCAATATATTAGCTGGTGTAACTTACTATGAAAGAGAAATGCATGTTATAAAAGTATGTCTAATTTTATGCACAATGGTCAATCCATGTCTCCCTGAACAGGTGACATTTGTGCAGATGCTTGAAGGAAGGAAATAAGCAAAATGTATTATAAAATAACAGGTTGAAAAGCACTTCAGAGGGAAGAACAGGTGCATAACCTGAAGAGTGGGCATGTATGATGTTTTTACAGAACAGAAAAGAGGAGAGGATGGTTAGAAGCATAGTGAGGAGGAAATCTGAGAGGAAACCACTATATTGTGTAGCCTGGTAGGTTATCATACAGGTTACCATTTCTCTGGGCAAACTGGGAAGACATGGGAGGCACAAAATTAAAGCTTTGCTTTAACAAGATCCCTATGGATATGGGGTATACAGGACAGTAAAAATCCACCTAAACAGTTCAGGTGGGAAACAGTGGCTTAAATAAGGGCGACAGAAATGAAGGTGCGGAAAAGGGAGCAAGTCTGGGGTATACTGTGATGTGTGGTGGACTTTTACTAAAAAATTAGATGCCGTATAAAAGCAAAACAAAGGAAGTTTTGTTTTTTCTTCTTTTGCAGATGCTTAATTAAACATAAAATTAATCCCTAATATTACTGATGAAATTTTCATATAAACAGTGTAATCTAGATTTCTTAAAGGAAATAATATTTTTTACTGAAAAAAAGAATTTTGTCTTTTTAAATTTCACAAGCTCTTTATTTGATGTAGAATTTTTAATAGCTTTAACACTAAAACATTTCAAATATTTCTGAAATATTTCATTTCTCACTAAGTAATCTGTGAGAAGCCTGACTCAGGGAAAATGTTGTAAGATTGCTTCATCTCAACTTTCACTGTTTGTTTATAATAAACTAAAAAATCTTTTAAAAGTCTTGATGAATGATGCTCAATATATACTTAGGGCAAATGTCAAAAAGCTTAAGAATCAATTATGTATTCTGGAGTGTCATATTGACAGACTCACTCTCTTTTTCACTATTGATTTACTCTCTGTTGGATAAACATAAGTACACAAAAAGGAAAGAAATCTATTTTATTTATTTATTTATTTTACTTTACAATACTGTATTGGTTTTGCCATACATTGACATGAATCTGCCATGGGTGTACATGAGTTCCCCATCCTGAACCCCCCTCCCACCTCTCTCCCCATATCATCTCTCTGGGTCATCCAATTTTTTATAGTGACTAGAACTTTAATTCCTTGCAAATTTGTTGTTAAAAGCAGAAACAATAAATAAAATTAACAAAGCAATGGCACTAATAAAGATGACTAAGTAATTTAATCTAATTTAACTCACTGAATTACTTTTGCTTGAATATTCCAAGCAAATGCTATAAAACTATTTTTATTTTTTTGCCTCATGTCTGTGTAAGGTTGAGGAGATTGGATTTTGGTTAAGTTTAACCAGTATGGGGCCTATATCTTTCATTGGCAAAATGGCAACATTGGGCAATAAGAGTACTGTGTTCAAATATAATTTACAACTTTATTATGAGAAAACATTTTAAAACTGATTTATACAAATTCATTATTTCAAAATCCATAATTGTGCATGAGTTTAAATTTGCTTTATTTTGGAAGCTTTGCTAAGTTTATAATCTAACATATTTATTCAATGATTATGTATTGTTTATTGTGTTAATATTTGCAGAATCATATACCAAGCATCACCCTCTCTTCTCATCCCTTAAATTTTCAGTTTTATTTGGGGAATGAAATATACAAACATAAATCAACAGAAAATGAGAGTACTCAGATAGCATGTGGTTCGGATTGGGTATTTTTATAATTAGGACTCTGTGGTTGTGAGTGACAGAAACCTAGTTAATTTGCTTATACAAAAAAGGAGGTATGTTGTAAAGAAAAGATTTCTCTCACAATTAAAGGAAGTTCTATTGCAACCCTGGCATCTCTAGAAACTTCAGGGTTTATATGAGGAATTCACCTCTGGTAATACTATTTTTCTATCCATCTTTCCCCTCCATTTAGCATCATTTGTTATCCTACAAACAGGCTTTTTCATGAAATGGGGAACATGGCCATTAGCTGACCCAGATCCCATGTTTCCTGTTCCATGTTTACAGAACAATAGAGTTTTCTTGTTAGTACCATAAGAAAAACACTGGAAACAGACTCTGTTTGGACAAGATAAATCAGTTCTAGACCAGTAACCATTGCCAGCAGAGTGAGGATACTGTGACCAGTAAGCTGGGGCCATCTGTCCTCCTAGTTTTGTGAGAGGTAAGGAAAAGGAAAGAAGTCTGAGCAGGAAACAATAATAGCAAAGCAATAACTTACCCAGTGGTCAACCTAGAACATGAACATTTAGAGCAGGAAACATTTGAAACTCATCTTAAGGAGTAAGGGCTTCCCTGATGGCTCAGACGGTTAAGAATCTGTCTGCAATGTGGCAGACCAGGATTTGATCCCTGGGTCGGGAAGATCCCCTCAAGGTAACCCAGTCTGGTATTCATGCCTGGAGAAGCCCTTGGACAGGGGAGCCTGGTGGGCTACAGTCTATGTGGTCGCAGAGTCAGACCGGACTGAATATCTTTCACTTTCACATTTTCACTTAAGGAGTAAAAAGGTGGTAGAAGGGGTTAGGTCTCATTATGTAGGGCCTTTATATATAATACTAAGGTTTTGACACTCAGATTTTAATGGGAAGATTATTGAGAAAGGAGATCAAGAGACAATCCAGGCAAAACTGGGAAAATCTTGAAGTGAGCTAGAGATATGAATCGTTGGGAGATAGAGAGGAGACAGAGGGATTTTGAAGTATAATAATTGGACTTTTTGCAAAGTGAGGGCAAGAGAAGGTAAATTCTAAGATGAAACACCATAGTATCATTCACATTGAAAAAAATGATACTTATTAACACTGGAGAGAGAGCATCAGAGGAGCACAAACAAAACTTAGGAAAACATGCAGTTTTGATAACTTCAGAATAAAATTGCTTATGCATCTGGATTAAAGATCTTGCCTTATGATTTCAACCTGGACAGCATGGTCTGTTCTAGTGCTAAAATCTTTCATTTGACTGTAGCTCAGCCGTTTTATTTTTTAAACTGAATTTACGCTTGATTGGTTTGATTGATATAGTGAAATCCCAAATGGAAGTATTTAATCTATGAGTTTAAGTAGAAGCCTGACTAGTTGATACCAATATGGATTAACTATTGTAATTACTTACGTGACTAAGATGAAGTAATCATTTTTAAACTGAATTATTTTATCTGTAAAATGATAATTAGAATTACTTTCAAAATTCACATATTTTCTGAGTATTTTCTTGGAGACAGATTTAGAACTAATACTTTGAACCAAAACTACATTGAAAGTGGACCTGTAGTGGTCTGTGCCGTGCTTAATCACTCAGTTATGTCTGACTCTTTGCGACCCCATGGACTGTAGCTTGCCAAGTTCCTCTATTCATGGAGATTCTCCAGGCAAGAATACTGGAGTGGATGGCCACGCCCTCCTCCAGGGGATCTCAACCCAGGGATCAAACCCAGGTCTCCTGCATTGCAGAGGGATTCTTTGCCATCTGAGCCACCAGGGAAGCTCAAGAATACTGGAGTGGGTAGCCTATGCCTTCTCCAGGGGATCTTCCCATACCAGGAGTCAAACCGGGGTCTCCTGCATTGCAGGCTGATTCTTTACCAGCTGAGCTACCAGGGAAGACCGTGTAGTAGTCTACTCTCTAGGAATAACCTGAAAAAGAGAAAAAAGAACAAAAATATAAAAATCTGACCTTTCGTTCTTGTCTCCATGCATGATCCTAAAGGTTGAATTTTGATGGAAATTATCATTGAGTCCACTTTCCTGGGATGCTCAAGTTAGTCGTTAGTCACCCAAATTCTACGTCTCTGCTCAGTTTCTATGGATGTGCTTGTGCTCACCATGTCTGACTCTCTTGTAACATCATGGACTGTAGCCCACCAGGCTCCTCTGTCCATGGAATTTCCAAGGCAAGAATACTAGAGCGGGTTGTCATTTCCTTCTCCAGGGGATCTTGCCTATCCAGGGATTGAACCTGGGTCTCCTGCATCTCCTGCATCAGCAGGTGGATTCTTTACCACTAGCACCACTTGGGAAGACCACACGTCTCTGCTCAGAGTTATGCCTTAATATTCATTTAAAGTCATTTCCCTCACAGAAAAACACCCTGGACATCTAGAACAGGGATGGAGCTAAACAGTAATATGAGCTTACCTGTACACAGGTCACACTATGAAACAGGCACTCTTTTAAAGTCCTTTGCATTTACCCGACAATGTAACTATCACAGCAATGCTGTGAGATAGGTTTTTATTTCTTTTTTCTCTTATTTGAAGAGCACACTAAAGTAGATAATTTAAGCAATTTGTCCAAAGTCCTAAAGGCAGTGAGTGAGAGAGTCAGAGTCTGACCCCAAGTACTATCTCTAGAATCTCTATGTTTCTAACCTCTCAGGCAGTCAAGAGTGTTTAATATCACTGGATTTCTGCAGGAGGGGGAAGGCTGTGGGCCATGGTGTACAGCAGCTTTGATACACTTTAAACTTTATTTTGGTGTGAGGCAGTTAATGTCACTCATCTGCTGCATTTATTCCTGGGAAGATCTTAGTCAAGAGAGAAGTTACATTTAAATTCACTCATAAGAAATTGACTATTTGGTCCAAATTTCAGTTAATTTTGCTATATATTTTCAATTTAATCAAACGTTAGAAAGTTGTGCTTGAGTAACATTAATTATTGTATTTATGGAAATGGCTTCCTATGCATTATAGGTACAAAGACAGTATGTATTATATCAACATTTGTTTAAAATGTATTAGTCAGTCAGTTCAGTTCAGTCGCTCAGTCATGTCCAACTCTTTGAGACCCCACGGATCGCAGAAGGCCAGGCCTCCCTGTCCATAACCAACTCCCGGAGTTCACACAAACTCATGTGCATTGAGTCAGTGATGCCATCCGGCCATTTTATCCTCTGTCGTCCCCTTCTCCTCCTGCCCCCAATCCCTCCCAGCATCAGAGTCTTTTCCAATGAGTCAACTCTTCTCATGAGGTGGCCAAAGTACTGGAGTTTCAGCTTCAGCATCAGTCCTTCCAATGAACACCCAGGACTGGTCTCCATACTGACAATGAAATATTGACAAGGTGAAACATTTGTGCTTCCCAGATTACAGCAATGTTGTGGAAGAAATTATGCAATTGATATATTTTATTTTTTATTATTGTCAAAACAGAGAGATTCTCTGTTGTGGTGACTGCATTTATTATTTTTACAAACACTCTGTTTTCAAAACCAGTCTGATCCAAAAATACAATGGGTCCAATGAACACACTGTGCATAAACAGGTACTTCTTGGCTTCTTTGCGCTTCCTTCCATGTTGTTTTGTGGTGATGACTGGGAACCTTTAAATGTTTTGTCACCATGTTAATAAGTTAAATGCAAAACAGAATGGACATATTTTAATTATACTGCTCAATAAAGCAATCAGCTATTTCAAATTAGGCTGATAAATTGAATTATTAACTATGTATGACCTGATAACTTTTATATAAGAAGGTGCCCTGTAAATCAGCTGAGCATATTATATTAATACAATGGAAGGGGCTACACTGATATGTTATTAGAAAATGAATTTCCATAATGAATGTTATTTAGTTCTCATACATTTTCAGGACCCCTATTATATGGTTTCCAGTGATCAGAATTTTTGATGTTATTTTCCAAGTAATACATTTAAGCAACACAGATTTCAAATGTTAGCTTACATTAAGGTATACTAATTCACGCTTTTAACTACTGTGTTAAATTATGTATAATATTATATTCATGTATTATGTAAGCCCTAGCTGTTTCTTATTGTCCAATTATAGCTGATACTAGAATGCAGATCAAAGCTATCTAGGGAATATTTTTAAAAACACTGAGTGACAATAAGTGAAAGAGGATTTTAACTATTTGTTTTGTTTTAGTTAAATTTGGGGTTTTGATTAGGTTAAGTACAAATAACATTTATTTATGCTATACCACAGGGCATGTAGGGTCTTAGTTACCTAATCCATGATTAGTTCCCTACACTGGCAAGGGAGTTTTAACCACTGGGCTGTCAGGGAGGTCCCCAAGAAACTCATTTTAAAAAGGAATTTTAAAAGCTGGATCTTCTTATAAATAAATCTTGAGGTACATTAATAGAGTTCTGTTAATAGCAGTGCAGATAGACAATGTTAGCTAAACATAAATGAAGGGAGATGAGTCTACACTCCATAAACTAGAATAGAACTGTAAGAGAGTTGAAAGATTGACAGTTTCCATCAAGGCAGGTCCCTGTCTCACACAGGTGTTTCTTCCCACCCTGCTGACACATGACTTTAGTCACTAACTCTTTCTCCTCATGCTTCTTGAGAAATTCGAATGGACCAACAAATAAATTACCAATGTGCAAAACAATTTCTCCCTCTTCCTAGAACTGATTTTGAAACCAACTATTTCCAAAATTAGCTCAATTGTGTACAATGACCTTTCTAAATAAAACTCAGTTACAGTTTTCTTGCCTTCTTCATGACAATGCTCATGAACATTCTCGTGTCCAGTATTTTTGAATAAAGCCTTAGGCTAATGGTGCTCAAATTTTCTTCCACAAAATGAACAGAAAATTAAAAATATGCTCACTTAACAGTATTGTTGTAAGAACCAAGGTGACTTTTTTTCTAATTCTATTGATACAATTTTAGCAATTTCATCAAGAACTAGGAACTCTTATATTGTAAATGGAATCATTGTTTCTCATTCACCAAAAAGTAATTTATAAGTGTCCATTGAAATGAAAGCCACATTTGGAATTTTACTGGCTTTGGGATATAGTTGGCTTCAAAAGACAGGCTAATGATAGTACAGAAATTGAAATAAATAAATAATATGATAAAATGTATCACTATCTGGACCTACTTTGTTTGCAATTTCATTCACAATTGAAAAACAAAAACAAAAGAAGAGAAACATGAACTGAGGTCTGAAATTCTGAAATAGAATCCTTATTCACCTTGGGTACTTGAAAAACATCTCTAAATTACAGCTTTCTCATTTGGAATAATTATAACTGTAATGAATTGAGCTAAATATGGAAAACCAAGTCCACTGCACCCTGTAAATTCCATTTCTCAGCAACAAATGCCAAGTAAGTGAAAGTCACTGAGTTGTGTCCTACTCTTCATGATCCCCTGGACTATAAAGTCCCTGGAATTCTCCAGGCCAGAATACTGGAGTGAGTAGCCTTTTCCTTCTCCAGGGGCTCTTCCCAACCCTAGGATCGAACTCAGGTCTCCTGCATTGCAGACAGATTCTTTACCAGCTGAGCCAGAAGGGAAGCCCAACAAATGCCAAAAACTTACTCAAACTATATGAAGCAATCATGATGATGTCTCTGAAGAAAAGAATTGTAAGCTGAATATTGTTATGTATGTTCATAAGCTATTTCTGTGTGGACTGGAAGAAAACTTTAAAAATTCTGCTTACTTTTTTGGGGAAGCTAGAAATAAATTATTTATAAAATATATATATTATATATGTGTATATGTGAATGTGAAATAAATTACATACATAGGAAATAAATTCCTCAACTACTCCCAGATGTAGGAGAGGATATACGGTTTAGGTTCTCATCTAGGCCTTCTGCTTAACTCATTGTCCTGTCCACAGCGACTGGTTTCAAAAAGAAGTATATACTTTAGACTAAAGTGGGACATTCTTTCTTTGTTAGGAGGATTAAAAGTTACTTTCTTACTTCTGGAGTCACAGTGCAGAAAGTATATTTAAATGCTGGCCTTGCTTATTTTCCCCACCATGTGGAGGAAACCTGATTGCATTAACAGAGAATACGGCCAAAACCTCAGAGGAGCAGGGTAAGCAGGTAGGAAGAGTTCTAAGGATATATGTGAATCCTAGGTCCACTCTGAGCTTCTGTCATCTCTACACCTATCCTTTTTAGTTACTGCAAGTCTGGCCTATTCTTAAAATTTCTCCACTTTGAGTTAGGTTTCTGCCAAGTGAATATTTAATACACACTATGATTTGGTGGATTAATTACTTTTAATTCAATAATTTGATATATAATTCTTTAGAAGAACATTTGATAATATTAAAATATCAATACCAATAAGAAAAATGTCTTTCATAGTATGTATAGATGAAAATGAATGAAACCGGACCCAGACAGATTTAAACAAAAATTAGAATCAAAATAATATCATTTAAAAGGTATGTATACACAGTTATAGATTCTTATGTCTACCTTGTCTGTTCATAAAATATCTATTTCAGTCTTTGTGTTATTTTAAACTAACATTGCAATTAATCCATTTGGGCATGCTAAGGAGAATAACCTTTAATTATTGATAACGTTGGATTATTTTGGAAGGAATGGTGACTTCATTCTTTACAATGTCTTTTTGGCATATCTGTCTTATGAAACTTCATATCTTTAGTTGAGGTCTTTAACAAGTCTACTACATGGTGTGCCAGTTTTATTTAGATTGACTTGAAAATACAAACTTTTAACCAGATTGCATGTATTGTATATCATTTATCAATGACCTATATGGGACTGCTGTTTTTGGAGGAGTAATTCAGTAGTTTATGCCATTTTAAAGTATGCAATTTGCCTTGACAATTCTGTAGAACTACCCCCCCACCACCACCAAAAGCAATTTTAAAATGATTTCTTTATTATTAACATATTGTGTTGATTTAAGGATAGCTAACTCTGTGTATCAGTCAAGGGCATCTTGCAAAACCAGGCTGTATGGAGGCTGCCTAACAATGCAGCTTGTCTGTAGAATTTTATAGGGAATCATTCTGTAGTGTTCTTTGAGGGTTGACTCAATTCTGACTTCCAAGTTTCTTATATGCAAATCAGTATTTTCCACTGTGATGACCTCAGCAACTCATGATTTGTAGCCTACAGAACACAGTAAATCATTTCTATGATTCACTGTTCTATACCTATGCCACACCTTTCTTCCTATCTCGTCCTTCAGAAATTCCTAGATTCTTCATTTGGAGATGGCTAAGTATAACAATTTTAACATAACCAAGAGTTTTTTAGTGGAAACTAGTTAAGATATTGGAAAAAAAAAGTTTTTTTATTCTATTTTATGAAGAAGGATTTTATTTCAGATCATCTGTCTCCAATTCTTTTTTTTTATTTTTTTTTATTTTTAATGAAACTGAGAACAAGGCAGGCCAAAATTTTGGTTGATTTCACCAAGTCCCTTTCTGTCTCTTGCTGCCATTCTTCCTTCCTTTCTCCTAGTTTCCTTTCTTCATTTTTCTTTTCTTTTTCCTTTCAGATCTACTTCTTAGATATGTAAAAGAAGACTCAAATTTCTAAGGAGTTGAAGCTGAGGAAAGCTGAGTAAATTTAAAAGCAATGTAAATAATGTTCTAGTAAAAACAAAGCAAAACAAAACCTAATTTGTAGCATTTGCTGATTTCTGTAGTGTAAAATATACCCACAAAGGCCAATTTCAAATAGCCAACTTGACGTCATGGAAAATGGATTTGGGAATAGATGTTGACACTGGCTCTAATTAACAGGCACAAACCTGATCCAGCTTATTACTAAATATGAGCAAGGAGGGTGGAACAGCTTAGTAATTTACAACTACTAAGCCCTTTTGCTTCCTCTAAGGTAGACTACATTCTAGTCAATGGAAGGCCAGGAAAGATATTTGCTAAAATCAGTACCAGAATCAAGAGAGGAGTCAGAAAAGGAGTCTTATTTCACCAGCTGTTTTGAGGACCTGAAGCTTGCATACTCTCAAACTTGAAACATTCTCATTATGTTGCCATATTTAAATATGTCTGAAAATTTACCTTATGTAATGGATCTATAGTTTATCCCCAAAACCAGCTTCTAGACTGGCTATATTTTAAGAATCAGTGAAGACAGAAAAATAATTATTAAGTTCACTTAAAGCTATGGTTTTTCCAGTAGTCATGTATGGATGTGAGAGTTGGACTGTGAAGAAGGCTGAGCACTGAAGAATTGATGCTTTTGAACTGTGGTGTTGGAGAAGACTCTTGAGAGTCCCTTGGACTGCAAGGAGATCCAACCAGTCCATTCTGAAGGAGATCAGCCCTGGGACTTCTTTGGAAGGAATGATGCTAAAACTGAAACTCCAGTAGTTTGGCCACTTCATGCGAAGAGCTGACTCATTGAAAAAGACTCTGATGCTGGGAGGGATTGGGGGCAGGAGGAGAAGGGGACGACCGAGGATGAGATGGCTGGATGGCATCACTGACTTGATGGACGTCAACCTGAGTGAACTCCGGGAGTTGGTGATGGACAGGGAGGCCTGGCGTGCTGCGATTCATGGGGTCACAAAGAGTCGGACACGACTGAGCGACTGAACTGAACTGAACTGAAACATTATTATAATTAGAAATGACAGAGTTTTCAGTAAGATAGTCCAGTCTCACATATAAAATAAAGAAAAGAAAAGATGGAAATATTGATATTTGAAGGAAATGCAGAATACAATTATAAGAAGATGATGTATAAAGTTCAGATAAATTAGAATACCAGTTATCTTTGAACTCCACTAACCATAATGGAGATGATCTTCAATGAACTTTGTTAGAAGTTACTACTATTTCTCAAAGAATGGTCTGTGAGCAATCTGTATTAGAATTAACTGAGATTAATCTTCCTTGGTAAATGAGTTTCTACTTTTGAGGATGCGAAATCCATCTCTGATAAACTTTCTAGATGAATCTTAAGCATTCTAATTTTGAAAACTTCTGCAATCATTATAGTGTTACAAACTATTTCTGTCAAAAAGCAATACAAAGGCAAATACATTATTTTCTTACCATGAGAAGAGAGTCCTACTTTAACCTGTAATTTTCCTTTTTGGTGGTATCTTTGGTTTTGGTATTAGGGTGATGGTGGCTTCATCGAATGTCCTAAGAAGAGCTCCCCACTCTTCAATTTTTTGGAAGAGTTTGAGAAGGATTGGTACAAGTTTTTTGTATGCTTGGGAGAATTCACCTGTGAAACCATCTGGTCCTGGACATTTGTTTGTAGGGAGATTTAAAATTTCAAATTCTATTTCAGTTGTCATGATCAGTCTATTCAAATTATTTATTTATTCTTGATTTAGTTTTGGTGGGTTGTATGTTTCTAGAACTTGTCCATTTCTTCTAGCTTGTTGAATTTATTGGCATATAATTGTTCACAGTAGTTTTTTTCCCTGCAGTATTAGTTGTTATATTTTTCATTTCTTATTTTGTTTATGTTCTCTCTCTTTACTGCTTTGTGAACCTGGCCAGAGGTTTGTCAATCTTGTTTATCTTTTCAAAAAACCAGTTCTTGGTTTTACTAACTTTTCCTTTTTTTTTTTTTTAATCTCTTATTTATTTCTCTCTGATCTTTATTATTTCCTTCCTTCTACTCATTTTAGGTTTTGCTTGTCCTTCTTTTTCTAAATCTTTTAAGTGGTAGGTTAGTTTGTTTATTTGAGATTTTTCTTATTTTTTGAGGAAGAGCTAAGAGAGCCTAGCTTTTATTTGGCTAAAACACACAGATAAAAATAGTTGCAAGGGGGGTTGTTTTCTAGCCACGGTTATAAGTAAAGGTCCCTTGGAAGGCTGTATTGAGTTGCCCTGCCTTTTGTTCTTTTCTGCCTGAAATAATATCATATTCCCTGGAAGCGGAGCAGTGTACAAAATTATATGCTAAGGATGGTAGATCAGGAAGCCAGTATGAGTTTCTGTCCTTGATAATTTCCTTAAGCAGTTGCACTGACCTCAACTGCCTATTTTCTGACTCTTGTTAGTTGAAAAAAGTAACTCCTATTTGTTTTAGCCACTGTGGATAGATCTGATACATAAACAAACACAATCCTAAATGCTACAAGCACTAACACAGTATCAAAACAATAGAGGCAATCATTGCAAAGCACTGAGCTTGGTGAAAAATAAAGGAGCATCATTTAATATTAACATATGTATGTGGAATAAGACCAGATTATCTAATTTTTACATATTTTTCTTTTGGTTCATTTAAGTCTATATCCTTTAATAGCTGTTTATTTTATTTTCACTATGTTTGATCATCATTTCCATTTGCCTATGAACCTTTTCAATAACTTACAATAAAATATGCTTTTATTATTCTTGCCTAATAAGATACTTTCAGTTGGTATGAAGTCATTCCAAAACACAGCAAGCAAATTATATTATTAAAAATAAAAACAAGCTTACAAAGAAGGAAACCAACATTCTAAAGGAAAATTTTAAGAGACTGTGAAAAAACTAGTCATAAATGATGAAGCTGATAAAGGACTAATTGTAGAAGCATGCAGCAGAAGAAAATGTCTCAAGCTAATGATATAATCTCTTGAATTATTATATTAACAGCCTAGGTACTTTATTAGACTTCTGAATAAAATGCTACATATGAAAACTAAAAAATAATAAACATAGAATACTGAGTTTAAACCCAATAACATTTTTTAATTTTCTCTACAATGTTTTTTCATATTGAAAAGATATTCTCCTTAATTTTCCTGATACTATTTAAAGTGAACAGAGCTGCTGAGAAGGCTGCTGAAGGAACAAACAAACAAAAAAGATAGGATAAGTACTTCCAACATAGTGACATGGACCCACCCAAAGGTCTAAGCACAAAGAGCTCTGTGTCAGCTAGAAAAGGCTATCTGGGGTTCTCAATCCAAAAATCAGAATGAAAACCCGTAACTACAGGATAGGGAGTGGAAAGAAAGAAAGAAAGTGAAGTTACTCAGTCGTGTCCAACTCTTTGCAACCCCATGGACTGTAGCCTACCAGGCTCCTCCATCCATGGAATTTTCCAGGCAAGAGTACTGGAGTGGGTTGCCATTGCCTTCTTCAAGGGATCTTCCTGACCTATGGATCGAACCCAGGACTTCTGCATTGCAGGCAGATGCTTTACCATCTGAGCCACCAGGGAAGCCCCTAGGAAGTGGACTTAACCTTTTTCTCTGGTGAGAGGAGATTTGGCAGATGTAGATATAAAAAAACTATACCTGGGAGTCTGGAAGGATAGGAAACTAGCCCAGTTCCCCTCTGAGGCTGACCCTCAGTCATCTGCTTACACCACACTCCCCATTATATTGGGCTGAAGGAAAGTTATCATATTTTTCAGATTTTATGCTTAGAAAGTAATAATGAAAAAAGGGGACAATTCTACTATCAGAATGAAACAACTATATCATATTTTTTGGATTTTATGTTTAGAAAGTAATAATGAAGAAAGGGGGACAATTCTATTCTACTATCAGAATGAAACAACTATTTGATAAGCAGTTCTATTGCTAATAATAACCTTTTCTTTGGCATATTCTAGTGCAATATGTTAGGAACCCTGGTCCCCTCAGCAGGAGGTGAGTGGTGAGCAAGGGACTTTTCATCTGCTGTTCCCCATTGCTGGCTCGAATTACTCTCTGAAACATCCTGAAACCAGTCCCTGGTGCCGAAAAGGTTGGAGATCGCTGCTCTAGTGAATTATTAAGGCAGGGTAGCAAGATGCACGGAGAAGGCAATGGCACCCCACTCCAGTACTCTTGCCTGGAAAATCCCATGGATGAAGGAGCCTGGTAGGCTGCAGTCCATGGGGTTGCTAACAGTTGGACACGACTAAGCGACTTCACTTTCACTTTTTACTTTCATGCATTGGAGAAGGAAATGGCAACCCACTCCAGTGTTCTTGCCTGAAGAATCCCCGGGACGGGGGAGCCTGGTGGGCTGCCGTCTATGGGGTAGTAGTAGTAGTAGCAAGATGCAACCTCTTACTCATCAAAATCTTAAGTGCCTTGGTCTGTTCTTAGCCCTAGTGTGGAAGACAGCAAAGCCCCGTACTCTGAAATGGAGCCAAAACAGGGAGGCATATTTGTTGTATAACAGATAGAAGAGAGAGAGAGAGGAGAAAGCGGGAAGGGAGAGATGGGAAAGAAGGAAAGGGGAAGAAAGGGAAGAGAAAGGGGAGGAAGAGGGGAGAGGAAGGGGAGCAGAGAGAGAGGGAGAGAGAAGAGAGGCCTTTAAAAGAAGGGACCCAGAGAAATGAGAGCACTTTCTCATTATCTTTAGCAACAACTTCTGAAAGAAGGGATTACAAACCTTCAGTGCTTTGTTAGAAGAGCTCGCTTTATCCTCAATTCTCCTGTTTCCATGTGGAGGGACTTCCCAGGAGTTGCGCTCTTTGCCTTTCAATCCTACTCCATGAACGAAGGGTAACTAATCTGATTGGAGCCCCTGAAAGGAGTTGTGACTGAGACCCTACTCCTGATCTCCTGGTCAGTCTGCACGGCCTGCTTTCTTACTTTTAGGGACGCTTATTTTAGGGAACCTCTTGCCTGGAAAATCCCATGGGCTAAGGAGCCTGGTAGGCTGCAGTCCATGGGATTGCTAAGAGTCAGACACGACTAGGCGACTTCACTTTCACTTTCATGCATTGGAGAAGGAAATGGCAACCCACTCCAGTGTTCTTGCCTTGAGAATCCCAGGGATGGGGGAGCCTGGTGGGCTGCCATCTATGGGGTCGCACAGAGTTGGACACGACTGAAGTGACTTAGCAGCAGCAGCAGGAGCATTTTCCCACTTCCATTGACTTCAGCTGTAATGGCTTTTTATTCATCTCTGCTTTAAAAATCCCCAACCTAGACAAAAAGCAAAATACTGAGAATAAGCAGTGATTTTATAGATACTCCTGCTGTTCTTATTTTGCATTTGCACTAGAGTTTCTTATTAACTAATTCTAGCGTGTGAACTTCAGTTTTGCTATTTTAATGTGTGTTAGCGACTCAGTCATGTCAGAATCTTTGGGACCTCAAAAACTGTAGCCTGTCAAGCTCCTCTGTCCATGGAATTCTCTAGGTGAGAATACTGGAGTGGGCTGCCATTCCCTTCTCCAGGGGATAGACTTTTTGACCCAGAAACTGAACTTGTGTCTCCCAAATTGCAGGCAGATTCTTTACCTTCTGAGCCAGGAGTGAAGCTGATTTTAATAGTTGGTCCTTATTATCTAAGCTTCTCCTTTTTTTTTTTTTTTTAACTGAGTTTACTATCTCCTATCTGAGTGCACTCATTAGTTGGAATTCTTGAATCCTAAATTCGAAAGCTTTCATAGCTAGGTTGTTGGCAATTGTGGAAGATAAGCTTGATGGTCCAGAGGTCGATCAGAACATTTGTGAATCATTTCTCCTACATTCAGGAATAGAAAACTTAAGTCTCAAACTCTGTTCAAAAACTATCAGTCAGTTGAGTTCAGTCACTCAATTGTGTCCAACTCTTTGCAAACCCATGAACCGCAGCACGCCAGTCCTGCCTGTTCATCACCAACTCCCGTACTTTACTCAAACTCATGTTCACTGAGTCAGTGATGACATCCAACCATCTCATCCTCCATCATCCCCTTCTCCTGCCTTCAATCTTTCCCAGCATCAGAGTCTTTTCTAATGAATCAATTCTTCACATCAGATGGCCAAAGAATTGGAGCTTCAGCCTCAGCATCAGTCCTTCCAATGAATATTCAGGACTGATTTCCTTTAGGATGGACTTGTTGGATCTCCTTGCAGGCCAAGGGACTCTCAAGAGTCTTCTCCAACACCACAGTTCAAAAGCATCAATTCTTTGGTGTTCAGCTTTCTTTATAGTCCAACTCTCACATCCATACATGACTATTGGAAAAACCATAGCCTTAACTAGTCGGACCTTTGTTGACAAAGTAATGTCTCTGCTTTTTAATATGCTGTCACAGTTCAGTTCAGTTCAGTTCAGCCACACAGTCATGTCTGACTCTTTGCGACCCCATGAACCGTAGCACACCAGGCCTCCCTGTCCATCACCAACTCCTGGAGTTTACCCAAACCCATGTTCACTGAGTCAATGATGCTATCTAACCATCTCATCCTCTCTCATTCCCTTCTCCTCCTGCCCTCAATCAAAAGCTTTGGCATAGTCAATAAAGCTCACACAGTCATGTCTGACTCTTTGCGACCCCATGAACCGTAGCACACCAGGCCTCCCTGTCCATCACCAACTCCTGGAGTTTACCCAAACCCATGTTCACTGAGTCAATGATGCTATCTAACCATCTCATCCTCTCTCATTCCCTTCTCCTCCTGCCCTCAATCAAAAGCTTTGGCATAGTCAATAAAGCAGAAGTAGATGTTTTTCTGGATCTCTCTTGCTATTTTGATAATCCAATGGATGTTGGCAATTTGATCTCTGGTTCCTCTGCATTTTATTAATCAGGCCTATATAATGTTTTTCCTTTTATTCATGGATTACACATCTTATTTTGTACCCCTCTTTAGGCTTATGCTTACTAATATGGCCTTAAAATAACTGATTCCTAGTTTTGCAGTCAGATTCCTGAGCTATTCACTGTTTTACTTTCCTCCATCCTTCTCCCTTCTCTTCTCTCTCTCCTTCTCTTTCTCCCTTCTTTATTCCCTTCCTTTCTATTTCTCCCTTTCTTCCTCTTCCTTTTTTTAGCATTCTCTGAATGGATTTCATCCAATCCAGTAGTTTCAGATAACTCTGACCAAATCTATTTCATCACCCTACACTTATATTTCCTACTACCTATTAAAAGAATTGATGCTTTTGAACTGTGGTGTTGGAGAAGACTCTTGAGAGTCCCTTGGACTACAAGGAGATCCAACCAGTCCATTCAAAAGATCAGCCCTGGGTGTTCTTTGGAAGGAATGATGCTAAAGCTGAAACTTCAGTACTTTGGCCACCTCATGCGAAGAGTTGACTCATTGGAAAAGACTCTGATGCTGGGAGGGATTGAGGGCAGGAGGAGAAGGGGACAACAGAGGATGAGATGTTTGGACAGCATCACCAACTCAATGGACGTGAGTCTGAGTGAACTCCAGGAGTTGATGATGAACAGGGAGGACTGGCGTACTGCGATTATTTATGGGGTTGCAAAGAGTCGGACATGACTGAGTGACTGAAATGAACTGACTGATCCTTTCCCAGTCTCTAGATACTGCTGTTTTTGTTGCTGTTCAGTTGCTCAGTCATATGCGGCTCTTTGCGATCCCAGGGACTGCAGCACACCGAGCCTCCCTGTCCTACACTATCTCCCAGAGTTTGATCAAACTGATATCCATTGAGTCAGTGATGCCATCCAACCATCTCACCCTCTGTCACCCTCTTCTCCTCTTGCCCTCAATCTTTCCCAACCCCAGGGGCTTTTCCAATGAGTCAGCTCTCTGCATCAGGTGGCCAAAGTATTGGAGCTTCAGCTTTAGCACCAGGCCTTCCAATAAATATTCAGGGTTGATTTCATTTAGGGTTGACTGGTTTGATTCCCCTGCTGTGCAAGGGACTCTAAAGAGTCTTCTCCAACACCACAGTTCAAAAGCATCAAATCTTCAGCGTTCAGTTTCCTTTGTAGTCCAGTTCTCAAATCCATATATCAGTACTAGAAAAACCATATCTTTGACTAGATGGACCCCTGTTGGCAAAGTGATGTCTCTGCTTTTTAATACACTGTCTGGATTTGTCATAGCTAGTCTGCCAAGGAAGCAAGTGTCTTCTAATTTCATGCCTGCAGTCACCATCTGTAGTGATTTTGGAGCCCAAGAAAATGAAATCTGACACTGTTTCCATTGCTTCCCCATCTATTTGCCATGAAATGATATGACGCAAAGCCATGTTTTAAGTTTTTTGAAATTTGAGTTTTAATACAGCTTTTTCACTCTTCTCTTTCACCTTCATCAAGAGGCTCTTTAGTTCTTCTTCAGCTCTC
Source organism: Cephalophus harveyi (assembly GCA_006410635.1). NCBI lineage: Eukaryota > Metazoa > Chordata > Mammalia > Artiodactyla > Bovidae > Cephalophus > Cephalophus harveyi. The sequence continues at coordinate 18,326 of SJYT01015703.1, read as the reverse complement.
TAAATGTAAGGGTCTCAGTTACCAAGGATGTAAACCACAGTCATGCTCAACCCATATTTCTGGTTTTATTCCATGATCTTGACCCAAGGTCCTATTAGATATAAAAATCACATTAAATATATTTCTTTCAGTACTAATTTATAAGCATATTGTTACTGAAGGAGACTGGAGCAGATCTCAACCAAATATCAATATCAGACCTAGATTTATTAAAAAAAAAAAAAAAAGAAATGCGAGATGATGTCAAATTACCTAATTTAGCTTGACAAATTGTACATGAAATTATAAAAATACTTAAGGAATGTTAAGCATAGGCAATAAAGGCATGTGGAGAGGAAATTAAACAGTAGAGAGTGACTGAAGAGGAGTTAATATTACAAATCTGTGAATAAAGGTAAAAAGTTCTATTAAGAAGCCTGTAAGTGAAATTTTCTAGATAATGATTGCTTCCTCAAAGCAGCTACTACATTTTTTCCTTGATTAAAATGGTTATAATGCAGTATTATCTCTAATATACAGAGTACTTTCATTTTATTTTAATAAAAGGAAGATTTGCTTATTTTGCCTCCTTTCTACAAATGTTGGGTTTTTGATTGGCTTACTATATTGGCTGATAACTTTCCATAAACTTTAATTTCTAATGAATTTCCTCTATATATGGCTTTTAATTTCATTTTTAACAAAAGAGCCACTTTTCATTAAGGGTATGGTAATTATGAAACAGAATAACTGATATATGTTACTGTAGCTTTACAAAGTATTGTTCTTCCAAAGAAAAGTCCTTTTCTAATCAGGCACAAAATTCTGTTTTAATTTCATGATAATTTCCACTGATTTGGGAACTGAATTAGAAAAATCAATAGAAATACCAATTTATCTGATTTGAAAAATAAAATGGTTAATATGAAAAAGGGATAATGTTGTAGGTGTGCTGTGTCACTTCATGTCTGACTCTTCATGACCCTATGGACCGTTGCCCATCAGGCTCGTCTATTCATGGGATTCTTCAGGCTAGGATACCAGAGTGGGTTGCCATCCCCTCCTCCAGCGGATCTTCCCAACCCAGAGATCCAACTGGAGTCTCTTATGTATCCTGCACTGGCAGACAGTATGAAATTAAGGTGGCAGAGAACACAGGCAGATGTAAAAGGGGTAGTTAGACAACATGTCGAAACAAGGCAGTGATAAAATGAGGAGTAGGTGGTAATGACAGCAGAAATACAGGGCTGAGTGAAGTAATAGGGAATAAGGCATCCTTCAATTCTTCGAACAAGTGTTAGAAGCTGATAGGTCATATTAGGATACAATTTTAATTCTACCAATAGGATAAATTAAGCAGAAGCTGCAGCATGTTGCATCACTTTGTCTGAAATAGCTTGTAAAGTTAAGCATAAATAATATAACAAAGTAAAAAAAATGACTGGAAGATAGAATTATAGAGTTTAAAAATGAAAATAAAAATCAGTGAAAGAGTAGGTAGAAATGAAAGTGACTCAGAACAATTTGTTAGATTGCAACCAAATCAAAGAAATCAAATTTCTACTATGAATGATTTGTATATATTATGTATTAAGTGTCATTAATAATGTTGAGGATTAAATGCTGCTATTTTAGTTTTTAAATTGTACAGAGAGTATTGTGTCCAAGTTGTTCATTATTGTTAGAATATTAAGTAATCTGAATTTTTTCTAGGAAAAGTTCTTGAGAAACCTGTATGCAGGTAAGGAAGCAACAGTTAGAAGTGGACATGGAACAACAGACTGGTTCCAAATAGGAAAAGGAGTACATCAAGGCTGTAAATTGTCACCCTGCTTATTTAACTTATATGCAGAGTACATCACGAGAAACGCTGGTCTGGAGGAAGCACAAGCTGGAATCAAGATTGCTGAGAGAAATATCAATAACCTCAGATATGCAGATGATAACACCCTTATGGCAGACAGTGAAGAAGAACTAAAAAGCCTCTTGATGAAAGTGAAAGAGGAGAGTGAAAAAGTTGGCTTAAAGCTCAACATTCAGGAAACTAAGATCATGGCATCTGGTCTCATCACTCATGGCAAATAGATGGGGAAACAGTGGCTGACTTTATTTTTCTGGGCTCCAAAATCACTGCAGATGGTGACTGCAGCCATGAAATTAAAAGATGCTTACTCCTTGGAAGGAAAGTTATGACCAACCTAGACAGCATATTAAAAAGCAGAGGCATTACTTTGTCAACAAAGGTCTGTCTAGTCAGGGCTATGATTTTTCAAGTGGTCATGTATGGATGTGAGAGTTGGACTGTAAAGAAAGCTGAGCACAGAAAAATTGATGCTTTTGAACTGTGGTGTTGGAGAAGACTCTTGGGAGTCCCTTGGACTTCGAGGAGATCCAACCAGGCCATCCTAAAGGAGATCAGTCCTGGGTGTTCATTGGAAGGACTGATGTTGAAGCTGAAACTCCAATACTTTGACCACTTGATGTGAAGAACTGACTCACTGGAAAAGACCCTGATGCTGGAAGGGATTGTGGGCATGAGAAGGGTATGACAGAGGATAAGATGGTTGGATGGCATCACCGACTCAATGGACATGGGTTTGGGTGGACTCGGGAGTTGGTGATGGACAGGGAGGCCTGGCGTCGGACATGAGTGAGTGACTGAACTGAACTGAAAGCAATAAATGGAAAGCATAAATAACAATACATGTGAAATCATACCAGAAATAATTACCTAACAACTCTTGATTGCATAAACATAACAAGGAAGCATTTTCCCTTCTTCCTTTAAAATACATAAGAAAATAAAGGATATATAAATAATGATGTAATCAGCTAAGTCGGTTCTTTTATGCCATGATATAGGAAAATATACTAATCTCGAATAAAATGTTGTCGCTGCAAATAAATATGTGAACTTAATCAAATAGTAGCAAGTGGTAAAGAATCTGCCTGCCATTGCAGAAGATGCAAGAGACACATTTTTGATCCTTGGGGTTGCAAAGAGTCGGACACGACTGAGCATACAAGCACACACACGTTGTTTTTAAGTGTTCTTGACATTTTCAGTGTACTCTAAGTCTGTAATGATCAAAATTCCAGTCTCTAGGCAGAGAAAAAAGATTGCTCTCTAGTATTTCTCTCCTGATTAGCCAAAACAGGGGGATCATCTAGTCACAGTTAGTGCATCTACAAACTGTACAAATGCAAGTAGCCTGGAAAATGTATTTTAGACAAATGAAGTTCTACCAAAGCAAGGCCCATGTCTTCTTTCCCCTTTATATCATCAGCATGTAGCATAGCACCTAATATTAAACATATAATTGTGGAATGCATGAACAGGTAAATGATTTACTCCCTCTCTTCTTGTTTGTCCTTATCCTATGATTAACAAGTTTCCATCAATCTCATTTCTGAATTTCATTCTTGTCCTGTCTTAAATGAGAAATATTATCTACCTTATACTTCAATGTGAGTAATATAGAAACAAAAAGTTGAAAATTACTTGATGAGAAAGAAGATATTTGGGTGCTATCATAATAAATGAAAATATTAAACACTGACAAAAAGTATCTTACTCATTGTTATTGTACAAGTTTTAGTGAAATAGATATATAAAGGTTTTGACAATGATTTATTAACTTTTTAAATGTTTGCAAGAGCAAATGGAGATTTAAAAAAAATTTAACTTTCTAATCTGTAATTAAGATGATTTTATTAAATCATTCTTAGTCATAATTACCTATTGAGAGA
>SJYT01015703.1:0-14432 GCA_006410635.1 Cephalophus harveyi | reverse complement strand
TAAAAACTTCTCTATAAACACTAAGTAAAATATTTCAAACCAATAATTTGTTTTACTTCAATGGAATTGTTATTGTTTGAATGAAAAAACAAATAATTTTTTCACTATACATTTTAAATGGATAGTGATTATTTTTATTGAACCATGATTTACTAAAAATATAAAAAATAATAAGAACAGCTGATGTTTGGCTTTTGTTTTTACATCTTTAAATACACTGCTTTGAATCTTGCTTAAGAGTTTGCATTTTGCTCTAATGAGAGAGAAATTTGCTACAAACATATATGCCTTTCTCACCTCTCCTTTCTTTACCTCAGCTGAAGAGTGGTTTAAAATATTTACATTGACGTGCCAATATTGACACAAAGGGGAAAAAAGGGTGTTGGGAACAAAACATATCATTGTAAACAAAATGATGCTACTTTTTCATGTTAACAATTTTGTGGTCCCATGTTTAGAAAGACAAAAATAAATCTGGGGAATGTGGCAAATCTTACATGTTCCTTGATCATAAAGCAAAAGTGATGTAGTTCTAAAGAGACTTTTTTTTTCCTAAGCTAGCAAGAAGAGACTTTTAAAAAATATGTGTGTGTGTGTTTTAATGAGGTAAGCAGAATGGAAGATATTGACACATAAGGAAGAAAAATCTAGAAAAAAACCACAGAATATCAAAGTCAATTTGCTTATATGAATTGCTTGATTAGAGAAAAACTGATGCAAAAATCTTAAGATTCCAGAGGGTAAAAGCAGTAACATGCTGTGAATGGCTTGGCATCCATTATTCTGCACAAATATTTGAGTATTAAATAGGCAACTACTCACTTCTAGGTAGCTCTGGATAATTCTGCACACAACTGGAAATGCAGGAGTTGAAATGACTTGGCACAGTTTTGTTATACATTGTTATCCTGATGAAATATAATGAAAGTACACTAATTTTTAATGGAATGAAAACACAAAATTAAAAAATTCTTCTCAAGAACTTGAATCACCTGAAGGGAATTTTTAAAACACTACTTTACATCCAATTAAGAAACAAAACCAAAATTAGTTAAGCAGACATTTTATCAAAGAAGATAAAGAACTTTAAAACATAACCATATGAAAAACTGCTCAACAATACTAATCATTAGGAAAAAGCAAATTCAAGTCAGTGAGATACTATTACACACTCATGAGAACAACTAAACTTAAACAAACACATATACCCAGGACCATAGTGAGTATTGTCAAGGATGCAAAGGAATTAAAACTCTCATACAGTGTTAGCAGGATACAAAATTGAAAATGGTTTGGCAATTTCCTAAAAAGTTGAACATTCGCCCGTCATATGATCCAGACTTTCCACTCCTAGGTATTTATCCAAAAGGGATGAAAGCACATGACTATACAAAGACTTACAGATGGATGTTCATAGCAGCTTTATTTGTAAAAGCCAATGAGAAATAGTCTAACTGTTGATCAACAGGTGAATGGATGAGTATCACAATAATTATGTTGAATGAAAGGAACCAGGTCAAAAAAGAGAATACAGTCTGTACAATACAATTGGCTCAGACAGTAAAGAATCTTTCTACAGTGTGGGAGATCCGGATTCAATCCCTGGGTTGGGAAGATCCCCCGGATAAGGAAATGGCAATCCGCTCCAGTTCTCTTGCCTGGAAAATCCCATGGACAAAGGAGCCTGGTAGACTGCAGTTCTGCTGCTGCTGCTGTTGCTGAGTCTGCTGCAGTCCTTGGGGTCACAAAGAGTCGGACACGACTGAGTGACTTCACTTTCACTTTCAATATTCTAGAAAATATAAACTAATCTATACTGACAGAAAGCAGATCAGTGATTTCCTGGTGACTTTAGTAGGTGAATAGATTCCCTACTCTAAATCTATGAAGCATCTGTTTGTTTAAGAATACATATAGGTAAGATCATATGGAATTTGTATTTCTTTGTCCGGCTTATTTAGCTTAGCATAGTGCCCTGAAGGTCTACATATGCTGCCACAAAAGGCACGATTTCCCTTTTTTATGGCTGAATAATATTCCACTGGAGCCTGTGCTCTCCGTTCCAGAACGGGATCAGCCAGTCCTGCGCGTCCCTGCAGCCTCCTCACCTCAGGACATGGTTGTCCACCCTTCTTGCATAGCGCTGGGCTCCTACGCCTCTTCCACCATTGCCACTGCTGCCAGTGGGCACTATGCACTTGGGCAGCCCCCAGGCCCACCCTCACCCCCGTCTCCCACCTCTCTGGCTGCTTCTATGCTGCTTGCTTTCCCCTCTGAGAGCTGGGATCAGAGTTCCAGAAAAACATCTACTTCTGCTTTATTGACTGTGCCAAAGCGTTTGACTGTGTGGATCACAATAAACTGGAAAATTCTTAAAGAGATGGGAATACCAGACCACCTGACCTGCCTCTTGAGAAATCTATATGCAGGTCAAGAAGCAACAGTTGAAACCAGGACATGGAACAACAGACTGGTTCCAAATAGGAAAAGGAGGAAATAGGTTCCAAATAGGAAAAGATCAAGGCTGTATATTGTCACCCTGCTTATTTAATTTCTATGCCAAGTATATCATGCAAGATGCCAGGCTGGATGAAGCACAATCTGGAATCAATATTGCCTGGAGAAATAACAATAACCTCAGATATGCAGATAATACCATCCTTATGGCAGAAAGAGAAGAACTAAAGAGCCTCTAGATGAAAGTGGAGAGTGAAAAAGTTGGCTTAAAGCTTAATGTTCAGAAAACTAAAATCATGGCATCCAATGCCATCACTTCATGGCAAATAGATGGGGAAAGAATGGAAACAGTGATAGACTTTACTTTCTTGGGCTCCAAAATCACTGCAGATAGTGACTGCAGCCATGACATTAAAAGACGCTTCTCCTTGGAAGGAAAACTATGACCAAACTAGACAGCATATTAAAAAGCAGAGACGTTATTTTGCCAACAAAGGTCCATCTAGACAAAGCTATGGTTTTTCCAGTAGTCAAGTATGGATGTGAGGTTGGACCATAAAGAAGGTTGAGTGCCAAAGAAATTAATGTTTTGGACCTGTGGTGTTGGAGAAGGCTCTTCAAAGTCCCTTGGACTGCAAGGAGATCACACTAGTCAAGAAATCAGTTCTGAATACTCACTGGAAGGACTGATGCTGAAGCTGAAACTCCAATACTTCAGTCACCTAATGCGAAGAACTGACTCCTTGGAAAAAACCCTGATGCTGAGAAAGATTGAAGTCAGGAGGAAAGGGAATGACAGAGGATGAGATGTTTGGATGAATCAGTGACTCAATGGACATGAGTTTGAGAAAGCTCTGGGAGTTAGTGATGGACAGAGAGGCCTGGCCTACTGCAGTCCACGGGGTTGCAAAGAGTCAGATATGACTGAGCAACTGAACTCAACTGAGTTGAGTACTTAGTTTTTTAAGAGCTTCCACTTTGTATACAGTATAAGAACCTTAATATAATATATCCTTCTATTTTTCCAATTCTGGGTTTTGTCCATCGTTTGACATGTGGTATAAAAATCCACACTACAGTGTAGTAAAAATGAAGAGGGTGAGATAAAATATTAATTTATTGATTTGCGATAGCTATGACAGAAATCTGGTTGAATTTATTCCTGTTGAATTTGCTATGGCTATACTCTTCAACGGAGAAGGCAATAGCAAGCCACTCCAGTACTCTTGCCTAGAAAATCCCATGGATGGAGGAGCCTGGTAGGCTGCAGTCCATGGGGTCGCTAGGAGTCGGTTGCGAGTGAGCGACTTCACTTTCACTTTTCGCTTTCACACAATGGAGAAGGAAATGGCAACCCACTCCAGTGTTCTTGCCTGGAGAATCCCAGGGACGGGGGAGCCTGTTGGGCTGCCGTCTATGGGGTCGCACAGAGTCGGACACGACTGAAGCGACTTAGCAGCAGCAGCAGCATACTCTTCAAACTGAGTAATCAAAAAATTATAATTCAAAAGGCATGTGGGCATGCAAGCCTATATTGATGGTAGTCGGCTTCCCTGCAAATCCAACAAAAACTACTGCATTTGGATCACATTATTTCAGCCATGCTTGATCAATCAAGGTCACTGATAAAATCCTTGAAAGCATTTTTAGTTTTATTGTCTCTGCTTATATTTTTAAAATCTGGAGTATAAAAACAGCAGATGCACCTAGCACTATATAATAGCTTCAATTAAAGTAAATTAAGCATGGCAAATAGATGGGGAAACAGTGGCTGGCTTTATTTTGGGGGGCTCCAAAATCACTGCAGATGGTGACTGCAGCCATGAAATTAAAAGACGCTTACTCTTTGGAAGAAAAGTTATGACCAACCTAGATAGCATATTGAAAAGCAGAGACATTACTTTAACTGAGCGACTGAACTGAACTGAAGGGAGCTTACTCTGTATAAGACCTTGTGCTGGGAGTTTGTGCTAACCCGTGTTGATTTTATTTAATTTTTAGAATAAACTGTAAATGTAAGGACAGTTATTCTCATGTTTGAAGATGTGGAAACTGAAGTACTGAGAAGGAACACGTAATTTGTCATATCTTTTTAACCAGATTGCTCATGGTGATGTAGCTCGTAAATACTGAACAGAAAGAGTACAAATATTTTAATCAGTCTAGTTGGGTGTTCAAAGGCTTGACTATTTCCTAGTTCTGATAGCCAATGCTTTAAAGGGAGGAAGCCAGAAAGCATCATTAAGAGGATGTTTATGTTGTGTTTTAGGAGGGAAGTGGGATTTTGTTGTGGCCATCTACTGATTAGGCAGCACTTTACATCCATGGTTTCTGATAGGAAGAAGATTAAACCTTCCAAGAATAGAGTCAGGGGGCATAAATAAAATTTCAAAAGCAGATTTGAAGTGATCATATAGCCCTAAATTATAGTAGCACAATTATGGCTAAATAGAAATTTAGAAAGCCATTTGCAGGACGAAAAAAGAGCCACAGTAACAAAACAGATGAGGGAGGGGTCAGTGAACATGAAACTGTACAATACAGGAAAAGAACACTGTATAGTCATGCTTTTAAAGAGTAAGTTTGAAGAAGTGAGCAGCAATTTTGAACTATAGATAAACTGACACTGATTAAGTTCCAAAGGAAATCTATAGGACTTCTGCAATTTACATAAGAAATTTGTAGATTAAAAAAAAAATTTGATGACTACAAAGCCTTCTCAGATTAATAAACTATTACACTTGAGATATTAAATGTAATCAATTAGCTTAAGAAAACTCATTCCTATCATTTATGTGTATTATTAGTTCCATTTTAACTTCTTTATACATTTACTTTTTTCAGGCATATTAGTTTAGGAAACAAATATTCTTTCATAGAAGAGTAACTTCTGAATCTAAGACTGTCCTCATAAATTTGTATTGGAGTGAGTTTCCCAGTACCTAGTTTGGATCCCTAGTTTGGATCACTAGGTAAAGAATCCACCTGCAGGGCAGGAGACTGGGATTCAATCTCTGGATCAAGAATATCCCCTGGAGATGGAAAAGGCAACCTCACTCTAGTATTCTTGATGGGGAAATCCCATGAACAGAGGAGCCTGGCTGGCTAAAGTCCTTGGGGTCGCAAGAATAGGGCACAACTTAGCAACTAAATCATCTCATTGAGCTCACAAAGAGGGAAACTGCATCCTAAAAGTAGGTTCCCACATAAACAGGACAAATTTCACAAAGACAAGTTCCAGTATAAATGGGCAAACATTATCAAAGTACTTTCCAATCTTATTCCCCTAAATTTCTCATATTTAAGTCATGACAGGTCAGTGCTGTAGTTACTCTGATATAGATGTGCTATAAATCAAAATTAATTAAGTCCTAAGTAGTTTTTGAAGATCTCATATTCAGTATCTCACTATAGCACACTAACGGCCCTTAATTAATCTCACACTGTGCAACTTTCCTAAAACTATGATTTTAAGACTTCCACAAAATTAGAAAAGAACTCTTTAAATACAAAGAAGCAAATTACGAATGACAAAAAAAATCCAAGAATTGATAGCACTACATTCTGAAATATTCTATGAATAATTCTATAATCCACTGTTTCCCCATCTATTTCCCATGAAGTGATGAGACCAGATGCCATGATCTTCGTTTTCTGAATGTTGAGCTTTAAGCCAACTTTTTTGCTCTCTTCTTTCACTTTCATCAAGAGGTTTTTTTAGCTCCTCTTCACTTTCTGCCTTAAGGGTGGTGTCATCTGCATATCTGAGGTTACTGATATTTCTCCCGGCAATCTTGATTCCAGCTTGTGTTTCTTCCAGTCCAGCATTTCTTATGATGTACTCTGCATAGAAGTTAAATAAGCAGGGTGACAATATACAGCCTTGATGTACTCCTTTTCCTATTTGGAGCCAGTCTGTTGTTCCATGTCCAGTTCTAACTGTTGCTTCCTGACCTGCATACAGATTTCTCAAGAGGCAGGTTAGGTGGTCTGGTATTCCCATCTCTTTCAGAATTTTCCACAGTTTATTGTGATTCACACAGTCGAAGGGTTTGGCATAGTCAATAAAGCAGAAATAAATGTTTTTCTGGAACTCTCTTGCTTTTTCCATGATCCAGTGGATGTACTGAATTCTATAATCCAAGCAAAACTTGTGAAGGAGTTAGAACAGAATTAAAAAGAAAGAATTTTTTATAAAATTTATTGCCCCAACGTATTTGAAAAAGTAGGTCAAATAATCATCTATATACTTGAAATAGGTAGGTAACATTTTAACAAGTTAGCAACTCTATAATGTATAATAGGTATAACGTGTACTGCATATATAGTGTGTGTTTAGTTGCTCAGTCATGTCTGACTCTTTGAGACCCCATGGACTATAGCCCACCAGGCTCCTCCATCCATGGGGATTCTCCAGGCAAGAATACTGGAGTGGGTTGCCATGCCCTCCTCCAGGGGATATATTGTATAAATAAAAAAAATACACAGGGATATGTCTTTTATTTTCAAATATGTGTATTTTATAAGTTGTATTCATAAAATATTAGCATTTAGACATTTCTCTGAATTGTCTGTTATTATAGATAATGGTGATTTCTTTTGTAGTTGATAGCATGTTTTAAATTAAGCATTTCAATTATAGAAGTGGTACTGGCAAAAATTTCATAATAGGACATAAGAATATTGAACAAAGAAAAAACTCTATGATCACACACCACCATAGAGGCTATTACTTTTAACAAGCAAAGAGTTTCTGCTTTTATTTTGACTGCTGTCCATATAATTTAGATGTTACACTTCTATTTATTATTTCAATTTTTCATATCTATCAGCTGCCCGCTATGAAAACTGAGCAATGGATACAAGATCTTTCATCATCCTTCCTATGATAATTTCAGGTTATGAAAGCAAAAGTGATAGTTGCTCAGCCGTGTCTGACTCTTTGAGAGCCATGGACTGTAACCTGGTAGGCTCCTCTGTTCATGGAATTCTCCAGGCAGAAATACTGGAGTGGGTTGCCATTTCTTCAGGGGATCTTCCTGACCCAATGATCAAACCTAGGTCTCCTGCGTTGCAGGCAGATTCTTTACAATCTGAGCCACCAGGGCAGCCCATATTTTGTCTTCTATGGCAATATTTTCATATTAACTACTGTATTTACATTCACATTCTATAATAAATCCATTTTAACTAGCATATGCTAGCACACTAATGGGTGCTTCCCGGGTAGCTCAGATGGTAAAAGCATCTGCCTACAATGTGGGACACCCCGGTTCGATCCCTGGATTGGGAAGATCCCCTGGAGAAGGAACTGGCAACCCATTGCAGTACTTTTTCCCGGAAAATCCCACGGACCGAGGAGCCTGGTAAGCTACAGTCCATGGCGTCGCAAAGAGTCAGACACGACTGAGCAACTTCACTTCATATAGTGCTATGATTATGTATATCTTTTCTAATGCTCCATTCTCCTTTTAATATTTCACTTTTTCTTACTTTAAAAATTTTAAGGCTATTGTTCCAAAGTCAACAACCAATCCTTTGATTCACCTAATACCAAATGGGTGTTTAAGAATTCAATTCAATTCAATTCTGGCTCAACTTAAGGGATCAGTCCTACATATGACTCCCCACCTCAGATGCCAGTCACAAGTCCTGGCCCACATACTTCTTACTGAAGCACTGCTATAAATCCATTATAAATAGGGAGTTCCCAAAACTTTATCCTAAGGTTTAATAATTTGTTGGAACAGCTTACAGAATTCAGAGGCACTTTATTTCCTGGTTATTTTAAAGGATACAGATAAACAGCCAGATGAAGAGGGACATAGGGCAGAGTCTGGAAGGGTTCCCAGCACAGGAGCAAGCATGTGAAAATGTAAGCTCAACAAATGCTTTATTCCGGAGCTTTCATAAAAATTAATCTCCAGCCCCTCTCATATATGGAGGTTGATGGGTGGAGCTGAAATTCTAGCCCTATCGTTATTTGTTTTGGTGACCACCACCATCTGGAGGTTATCTAGGGATTCCCATCTTCTTAGTCATCTCATTAGCATACACTCAAGTGTGATCAAATGAGGTTCCTTAAGAATAACAAAAGACATTCATATCACTCAGAGAATCTCAAGAGATTTAGGACTTTCTGTGTGGAACCAGGAACAAAGACCAAATATATTTCATACAGCAGCTGTTAGCAGTTATATTTTATTTGGTCATTTTATTAAATATTTATGGCTTGATTTGATTTAAGGAGCTCAAATATAATAAATAGCATTTATAATTTCTTTATAAAATTGTTTACTGTAAAACCAGTAGTGTGATTAGAGATCAAAGAAAGAAAATGGGATCTTAATGTAGTTTCCTGCAGTTCTGAGAATCTTCCAAGTGGCAAAGTCTACTGGGTTCTCTTGAAGATGGATTTAGAAAAGGCAGAGGAACCAGAGAGCAAATTGCCAACTTCTGTTGGATGATAGAAAAAGCAAGAGAGTTCCAGAAAACATCTACTACTATTGACTATGCCAAAGTCTTTGACTATGTGGATCACAACAAACTGTGGAAAATTCTTAAAGAGATGGGAATACCAGACCACCTTACCTGCCTCCTGAGAAATCTGTATGCAGATCAAGAAGCAATAGTTAGAACTGGACCTGGAACAACAGACTGGTTTCAAATTGGGAAAGGAGTATGACAAGGCTATATATCGTCACCCTGCTTATTTAATTTCTATGCAGATTGCATCATGTGAAATGCCAGGCTGGATGAAGGACAATCAAGACTTCCAAGAGAAATATCAATAACCTCAGATATGCAGATAACACCACCATTATGGCAGAAAGCAAAGAAGAACTAAAGAACCTCTTGATGAAAGTGGAAGAGGAGAGTGAAAAAGTTGGCTTAAAGCTCAACATTTGACGCATGTTGAGATTTGACAGAAAACAATAAAATTTTGTAAAGCAATTATCCTTCAATAAAAAAATAATTAATTAAAAAAATGAACATCGTGGGTTCTAGTCCCATCACTTTGTGCAAATAAATAGGGAAACAATGGAAACAGTGAGAGACTTTATTTTGGGGGACTCCAAAATCACTGCAGATGGTGACTGTAGCCATGAAATTAAAATACAGTTGCTCCTTGGAAGAGAACCTATGGCCACCATAGACAGCATATTAAAAAGCAGAGACATTACTTTGCTGACAAAGATCTGTCTAGTCAAAGCTATGGTTTCTCCAATAGTCATGTATGGATGTGAGAGTTGGACTATAAAGAAAGCTGAGCACCAGAGAATTGATGCTTCTGAACTGTGGTGTTGGAGAAGACTCTTGAGAGTCCCTTTGCAAGCTCAAACCAGTCAGTCAGTCAGTCCTAAAGGAAATCAGTCCTGAATATTCATTGGAAGGACTGATGCTGAAGCTGAAACTCCAATACTTCATCAGTCACCTGTTGCGAAGAACATTAGAAAAGACTCTGATGCTGGAAAAGATAGAAGGCAGGAGGAGAAGAGGATTACAGAGGATGAGATGGTTGGATGGCATCACTGACTCGATGGATATGAGTTTGAGCAAGCTCCGGGAATTGGTGATGGACAGGGAAGCCTGGCCTGCTGCAGTCCATAAGGTTGCAAAGAGTTGGACATGACTGAGCCACTGACTGAAATGAACTGATTTCAGATTTTACTTACTACATTCATGCTGTACTCAAATGCTACTTATATCCTGAGCTCTACTTCTTGGATTTCTTTTTATGGTATGACCTCGAGCCACGCTTTTCCATAGTTTGCTTTAGTAGTAAATTGTGTATGCATATTTCTAAACATGCTTGTTTTTTTCCTAACATTTTATTGCTCATTCAACTGTGTAAAATACTAGGATCACTTGATCCTATATTACTTAAATCTAGGATTATTAAATTATATTATTACTTATATATAATATATGTATTATTATTTATAACCTAGGATTATTTATAATCTAGATTATTGTTATATATCCCTGCTATTTTCTTTAGAACTGTGATCTTATCTTTCAATTATATACAACTATCTGGTTATTAGTATTTTTCCTAAAGACAATCTGATTCTTTCATTTATCTATTCATTCTGCCAACATTTGCTCACTTCCTACTATGTGTTGTTGTTATTTAGTAGCTAAATGGTGTCCGCCTCTTTCATAACCTCACGGGCTATAGCCCACAAGGATCCTCCGTCCATGGGATTTCCCAAGCAAGAATACTGGAGTGGGTTGTCATTCCTCCTCCAAGGGATTTTCCTGACCAAAGATTGAACCTATGGCTGGAGAAGACTCTTGAGAGCCCCTTGGACTGCAAGGAGATAAAATCAGTCAATCTGAAAGGAAATTGGTGAATATTCAGTGGAAATATTGTTGCTTCAGCTGAAGCTCCAATACTTTGGCCACCTGATGAGAAGTGATGGCTCATTGGAAAAGACCTGATGTTGGGAAAGATTGAAAGCAGGAGGAGAAGGGGCAAAAGAGAGCATGATATGATTTGATAGCATCATTGACTCAATGGAAATGAATTCGATCAAACTCTGAAAGATAGTGAAGGACAGGGAAGCCTGCCATGCTTCAGTCCATGGGGCCACAAAGAATTGGACATGACTTGATGACTGAATAACAAGCACATAAGATATTTTTTGGAGAAGATTTGCCTCATATGAATCTTTTAAGAGTCAAGAGTATAGATACCATGAAAGATTTACTTTGTGGAGCTGTGATTAAAATTCTTTCTATACATTTCAAAATTTTCTTTTCACTCTGGGGTAAAGAATTACTAATTAACTTGACTCATCACATATTTATTGAATATGTTATGCTAGTGAAATAGTTGCTGCAGAATAATCAAAGGAAAAGTTTTATTCAGCAAATTTGAGGCCATTATAATACAAACAGCAGAAAGAATGGTATTAACAGAACAAACATTTTGAAAAACTCAAAAAAGATAATTAATGAGATTGGATAAATTCTTAAAACTGAACAGAGGAATCTGCAGCTGAAGGCACCAAGAATAAGTGAAGGATTTCACCCAGTGGAGTTTCAGGCAAGCTTAAAGTTCAGTCAACTGATAACGGTACCAACTGAAAAACAGTGATCATTAAAGTGTATATTAAAATCCATTGTGAACAGTTACTGTCTTCTTCCTTACTGTCATGGAAACAGAAGAACTATTTAAGAAGGATAGATGATAGAGCAATATGGCTCCATCTCCTAACAGTGGTTCTCAACCATGGTGGCATTGTTAGGTTAGATGCGGAGCTTTTACAAAGTACCAATCTTCAGGCTGGTCACCCCAGGTAGTCTGAGTCAATTGATTTTTGCAGAACCCAGAAGTCAGTACTTTAGATAAAACTTCCCAAGTAGACATCTTTTACCATTTGGTCTCTGGGGAATCCCCAGCACCTAGACCAGTTCCTAACACATGGTTATTCTTGTTGCTGTTCAGTCATGTCTGACTCTTTGCAACCCCAAGGACTGTAGAATGCCAGGCAGAAGCTCTGTCCTCACTCTCTCCCAGAGTTTGCTCAGATTCACGTCCATTGAGTTGGTGATGCTATCCAACCATCTCGTCCACTGCTGCCCCCTTCTCCTTTGCCTTCAATCTTTTCCCATACTCAGGAGAATATCAGAGTTATCTAACTCCTCTAGGGTCTTTATTTTTAAAAAAAATTCTCTGTGAGAATGACTAAGAACTGTTAAGTCACCCAAATCCCTGTATATCCTGAGATTTAGCATGAGTTGTGAAAAATAAAGTATCCTGCGTGCTTCTTTGTCACAGCTCATTGCATCGAAGGAGTTAAATGTTTCCTCTTCCCCCTGTCTTGTGAATATGCATTTCGACTGTCAGATTTTCCACATTCAAAGCAAAAAGTCTGTTCATCTTTTTCATTTGACTTTAATAGAGATTCAAATGGTCTGTCAGAGTAACTGATTTGCTGATTATTTCTACTAGATGCCTTCCAATTTGCTATGCTCATTCAAACACTTGAATCTGTTTTTCATCCATTTCAATGTTAATATGCCCCCCTGTGGCTCCTACTTTGAAGTCAATGGTAAAACCTTTGTAAGGGGACAAATGGCTTTAGGGCATAAAATGATGTACGTTCTTTCTCAGATGAACATAAAAATTTGTGGACACCAGCCAGAAATTTGTGATCAAGTCTGCCCTCTCTCCTCTTTTATAAGGATAAATCAACTTCAAATACATCTTTTAATATCTTTAAAAGTCAGTGCTGTGAACATGCTGTGGCTGTCTTGGTATTATGTTTTAAAATGAAAATTAGCATTATTTTGCTACACACAATGCTAATTTGAAACCATTATCTATCTCCTAGTTAGAATTAAGAGTTTATTTTTTTTTCCCATTTCCTCCTTCAATTATCATCATTAGTATTTTGGTTAAGTAGTTACACACATTTCAACAGGAAACAATAGGAGAAAGTAGACATTATTTTATTCTGCTGCAGGTTTAATTCACTGCAATTATCAAAAGTACTAAGCTATTATCACAGCATGTTTTAACTTAATTTATTCAGTGATTAATACAAATGAATGTAATAATCATATCACTATAATAAATATTGGAAATAAAACATATAAATATAATTTATACATAATATTGATGTTAATTACCATTTACCTGTAAACTATGTACCATCATTCTCATGAGGTTAATTTGGAATAAAAAACACTTTTATATTTATCATTAATATTCAGCATATTACTATTTTCATACTGGTTCAGAACACTCCCTTTGCAAAAAGGCATTAACTGAGAAAGAAATCTGGAATATTTAAAGCCTAAAGAATCTTAACTGAAAAGAAAATCTGTACTTTCTACTAAGTGCTCTCCTTTAAGCATTTTTGGTATGCCAAGCACACCATCTGTGCTCAATTACTTGTTATTTTGTAATGTCAACATCTGCTTATAAGAAAATATATGCTTGCATATATTAAAGATTTGCTTTCCGTACAAGAATGTGGAAGTTCTTCATGTCAACTCACATGTAATTCATTCTCCCTTTGTTCTCTCCTGAACAAGTTAGAACATCAGAAAAGCAAAGACACTGACAAATCTATGTAACATACCTGAAGCAAGGATACGAGGAATTAAATTTATGTAATTTTAATGTATTTCATTATATATAGAAATACATTTTATGTAAGTAGTCTGGAAATGTCAGAGGTAATTGAACAGAGAATTATATTCACAACTCAGCTATATCCATAACTCAATAAACTTATTTGAATGGTAGAGACCAGCTCACATAATATTTTCTATACTGAAAAACCTTTGCTACTCTTTTCCATCAAGAAAATGTTGAATCTCAAAAGATACCAAATCAAATCTTAATCTCAACTAAGAATAACTTCCTAACTTCACCTACGGGTATTAATCCTGGTTTTACTATACACACACACACACACACACACACACACTGTGCAGTTACATCTTCGTTCACTTTATTTGAAATCATTTTATATTTTTGTCATTATAAATATACATAGCTGAGAAATCAAATAAAACTAAAAGACTTTTCATGAAAACTAAGAGCATACTCTTCAATTCTCACTCAACCTAGATCCTCTCCTTCAAGACAAATTTTCAAGTGTTTCATTCATTATTTACATTTTAAAATAGTATATTTTTAAAAAGTAATGTTCCAAGGAATTTTTTTTTCCAATCTATCAAATTTTGACATCATTTGTTAGCTTTCTACCATACTATGGTTTTAGCTCTTTTATTTCAGCATATCTCAGCAACCAATAGCCCCAACATCCGATAGCCTAGTATAGTTACCTGTCCTATTATCAATCCAACATTGTATTGCAATTATTTTTATCTTCTTATAAAATAGTGTTTTTCCCTGGCATAAATAATTGCAGTTTTTCTTTTGTTTAATTTTCTAGGTATCAGTTCAGTTCAGTTGCTCAGTCGTGTCCGACTCTTTGCGACCCCATGAATCG
>SJYT01015697.1:20361-61720 GCA_006410635.1 Cephalophus harveyi | reverse complement strand
AGGATGAGATGGCTGGATGCCATCACTGACTTGATGGATGTGAGTCTGAGTGAACTCCGGGAGTTGGTGATGGACAGGGAGGCCTGGCATGCTGTGATTCATGGGGTCGCAAAGAGTCGGACACGACTGAGCGACTGAACTGAACTGAAAAGCTACTGGAATAATTGCCATGATATCAGCTGGCAAAAACAATCACATAGTGATGTAAATTCTCACCAGTAAAGTTTCATGGTCTTCATTCTTAGCTTACCCTTCATCATTATTAAGTAATTTCTCTTTCCCTTTCAGTTATGTTTCATTTTTGATGATAGCTCCTATCCTTCCAACTCTCCTGTTGCTCTCAACATTGTGAATAAAAAGTATCAGGCTTCCAAAGAGTATTATTTATACCTGTGCCAGAATTTCCTTTATCCTTATCTTTTCTTGCATCATTCCTCTGGCTTCTCCATCAGTGTCTCCACTTCTTACACTTTAAGGTGTTTGAATCTTCAATTATACACTCTCTTCAGGAATCTGTCACTACTGAATCTTTCCCTCAGATTTTAGACAAAAATGAAAACTTCCCATTATTTCACACTGGACTTTGCTACTACTTTATCTCTTAACTCTTTGATGAAGTTCACTTTCTCAGTTATAACAATGTTATTCAGTCTCCCACACCTCTTATTATTAATACACTATTGGCAAGGATTCCTAAAGCCATATCAATTTATCAACCAACTCTCTATTGTTAAAGTGAATACTTTTTATTTAACTTGACTGGTAGACTAATATTAATACAATCCACTGTTAGCTACTGTTATCCACCTTGGTGCCCTTCATTCACTGAAAATATGTCACCTTGATTTCTGTCTTCCTGTGGCTGTCCATCTTCATTTTGTCTGTGATTCTATTTCTCTCACAGTCTCTTATGTGTTGGTCTTCATCAGACTTTTTCTTTTTATAGCTTTATTCTCTTACAACACTTACTGTTTCATGTGAATCCCATTTACCCCAGTGCTTTTAACCCTTGTTGATAGTTGATGCATCAAAAATTTGTATTTATATCTATTCTTAATTCTCTCTCTGGCCTATGTATTTTTTAATGTTTATTCTCATCTTTAGTTCCATATATTATCTTTTCCTGACCCATATATCAAAGAGTTTAATAGAGGGTACAAAATGCACACACACACAAAAAAAAATAGTGCAGAAATTACAATGCAATTACATTTAGAAATATTGTAGATAATATTTCTTTAAACTCTCTATATCTCACTGAGTTCTACACTTGTATGTAGCTAAAGCTGTGGATGCTTATTTTATTATACATTTCTTAGCCTATAGTGGGTGTTCAGGAAATGCTGAATAGCAGTAAATGCAAAGACAGACTGCATATTTCTGCTCTAATGTATTTTCAAAAATGATATGCAAAATCACTTCTACTAAATATTGCTCAAATTGATCATGTAGTCTCAATATTGAATTTTGTAGAATTTCTACTTATCACAGCAAAATCAAATTTTAATCTTTGATTCAGAACAACTCCCTTAAAGCATGCAGTTCATCAACATGCTATTGGCTAAATATTTGATAAGGCTTAATCACCTGAATTTTCCCATTATGAGCTATCTATGACTTTGATTTGGAAGTAGACTAGAAATCTATCTAAACAAATTGAGTACAGAGCACACAGAAACACTCTGCCATTTAGTTTACTTAAGTTAGCTTAAATAAAAACAAACTCCCATGGGAAGTTCTTGTACTACAGCTATGAATATCTCAAGAAAGAAGGTTTATGGATTTTGGAAGATGAATACTTCACACATAGAATTAAAAAGTTCGGACAGCTAATTTCAACTCTTGCAACCAAAATAGGAAGTTTCAGCCAAAATCTCAAAAATGGGGAGTAAGTGTGGTATCATCCCTTTTATATATTAGAAGCAGAATGTTAAGATTCAATTTAAATTATAACATTTATTTCTATCAAAATAATATTGTCTAAGAGGCTAAACTATCTTCACTTGGGATTCAGTATCCATAATGTGGTTCACTAGGAATAATTCTATCTATAAAACCATGATAAATATTTTTGAAGAAACTAAAGTAGAAGTAGAATTTATACAAAAGATGCTTATTTGCTAATTTTTTGGAACCAAAAATAGTTATTGTGCACTGCACAAGTAGAATATTTTAAAAGGAGGCAATGTAAAACTAGATTTTACTTGTTATAAAAATGGATCAAATATGGAAGAAGATTGATATAATTTCTTTTGACATGATCTTTGGAACATCAATGGCTTCTCTGCCAAACCAACTCACATTTTTCATGTATTTGGGTTAAAAATATTGTATTAAAATTACTGATCACTTTGTCTATTAAAACATCCTATTAATACAGAATCAGATTCTTCTTCATAATTACAACAGTCTTTATATACAGAGTTTTGAGATTTATTTCTGTAACTCCCTAAGTTTATCATCAACATTGTGACTAGTTTCAATCTACAGAATGTGGAACAGTGGCTTTTCAAGATGTCCTAGTATTACCAGAAGGATGTATGAAGGTTTACCATGAAGATGAGAAAAGGGAGGGTGCTCCAGGGAGGGTAAACAGCTGTACAAAAGACCTGTAGTATTAAACAGCATATAGTATACTCAGGAATACAGAACTAGTTCAGGTTGACTAATTTCCATGTCAAGGAGGGAGAGACAATATTGAAACTGAAGAGGTAAACAGATTTCAAGCACATCACGTCACAAAGCCTGATAATTTGGGATTTTATCTGTTATAGTCTAGGGAAATGCTGAAAGACCTCAGTTAAACAACTGGATTGAAAACATATTCAGTTTTGAAAAATTGAGAACAGTATGCATATTGGGCCTCCCAAAGAAGTACTTAACTGAGGCCATAGGGGAGACATGGCGATATCTAAGAAAAATATTATAAAGGCAGCAAGGTGTATAGGAAGATAGAAACACAGGTTTTAAATATGATTAGGAAGTATAAATAACAGCATTTATTAATATATTGGCTGCCCTTTAGACAAATATTTTCCAAATTTAATTTACTCAGATTACTTTTTTTTTTTTTTAAATCCTCTGACTTTCTAGATTTCAGCATGGAAAAAAGTTAGAAAAGCCCTCCAAAATGTATAACCAAGAAAACTGGAAACTGCCTAAGAGCCCGGGAAAATCATTTGGCCAGATTTGTTTGAAGTTGTTTTCTCTCTTGACATTGATATTAATTCTCAGGACACTTTTTTTTTTTTTTTTTCCTATCTCATCTATTAAGGCTTCCCTCCTATGCCTTTACATAAAGATATAAAAATCCATATAGAGATTAATATTGTCTAATATTGAGGAGAAGGTGTATGATGTACTATATTATAGAAAATAAAATGGTTGGACACTTGCATCCTGGTATATTTTCCATATAATTTAAAAACATCTCTAATTATTGGGTCCAAAGTCTGATCCAAAAACTTTTTCTAAAAGGAAACTGAAGACAAGCAGTTGGGAAAATAGAAAGATAATGAAGAAGCCAGATAGATGGAAAAAATAGATGCTACAAGTTCTAGAAAAACAATCCTAAAAGGAAAGTATATCATAATGATACAGAACATGAAAGAAATTCTTAGCATTTCCATGAAATTATGATTAATCTAAATGACTGAATGCAATTTGGTAAGAAATTACAATGTATAATTTTTTTGTACTGCTGGCATAGTATGTGTTCACATTATGTAGTCTCCAGATCATCAGTATCAGCATGACCTGGAAACTTGTTAAAAATTCAGATACTCAGGACTCAAAACTAATGAATCAGAGATGATGGAGATGGAGCTGATCATTCTGTAGTTTAACAAGTGGTATAGGTGATTCCAACGAATACTCCACTTGAGAACCTCTGCTTTAGAAACACCATGCTCACTGGTATCTCAGAGAGTGTGTGGTTCTGCCAGACAGATTCCAGTAATGGGTCTAATTATCCATGGGAATTTTGAGCATCTTGATATCTCTGGCCTCACTTTTCTTTCTAAAGTAAAAGAAGTTTAAGTTATTGTTAAGATTTCTCCAACACTAATATGTTCCTTTTTGTTTCTTTTTTTTATAATCAGGCTTCTCTTCAACTATCCTATTACCGCTCTAAACATAACTCTTAGTATGCTCCTGCTCATTCTTTTCCTTTGACAACACTGATTTCCCTGCTGTTTTGTCAATGTAGATGCAGATCCCTACCATAGGGTCTCAACTTCTGTGTATGTCTCTTTGGAATCCTTTACCCTAAGAAGAAAAAAAAAAAAAATCGATAACTAAGTCTCCTCTTTCATGTCTTTCTTCAGATGTCAGTTCCTTAAACGAGTACTCTGCTGACCACCTCACTTCAAATTGTTACACAAACACTATGTATATTCAGTATCGTGTGTGTGTGTGCTTAGTCACTCAGTCATGCCCAACTCTTTGAGATCCAATGAAGTGTACCCACCAGGGCCTTCTGTCCACAGGATTATCCTGGAAAGAATACTGAAGTGGGTTGCTATTTACTCCTACAGGGGCATCTTCTTGGCCCAGGGATCCAACCTGAATCTCTTCCATTGAGGTGGATTCTTTACCCCTGAGTCACCTAGAGAGCCCATTCTATAATTTCCTCTATTTTTATTTGTTTCCCAAAGGGCAGTCAACTCTGAAATAGCTATATAATTAACAAATGAGTTTATAAGAAATAATTACAATTTGTGATACTCCCAAAGGAAAAAAAATCACTGTATAATATTTTAGGTTATAAAACTAAACAGAAAGTAACCAGTTAGAAACACTTGAGAAGAAAAGCTCTTTGAGGCTGTAATTCTTGTTGTTGAGTCACTAAGTCAAATCTGACTCGTGACCCCATGGACTGAAGCACAACAGACTTCCCTGTCCTTCACTGTCTCCCATTGAGTTGGTGAAACTGTATACAAAAAAACTGTAAGACACTGGTGAAAGAAATCAAAGATGATATAAAAGGCTGGAGAGAGATACCATGAAGAATCAATGCTGTGCAAATTACTATACTCCCAAAGCAATAAACAGAATCAGTGCTATCCCTATCAAATTACAAATGGAATTTTAGAAAGAACTAGAACAAAAATTTCACAATGTGTATAGAAACATGAAAGACCCCAAATAGCTAAAGCAATCTAGAGAAAGAAAAATGGAGCTTGAGGATTCAACTGACTTCAGTCTATACTACAAAGCTACAGTAATCAAGACAGTGTGGGACAGAAACAGAAACCAAAATACAGGCCAATGGTCAAGATAGAAAACCCAGGAATAAATCCATGTTCCTATGGGCACCTTATCTTTGACAAAGGAGACAAGAATATGCAATCGAGAAAAGATAGACTCTTCAATAAGCGGTGCTGGAAAAACTGGACAAATATGTGTAAAATAGTGAAATTAGAACAGTTCCTAAACCATGTTGCTGTTCAGTTGCTAAGTCATGTACAACTTTTTGCCATCCCAAGGACTGCAACATATCAGGCATCCCTGTCCTTCACTATCTTCCAGAGTTTGCTCAAAATTATGTCCACTGAGTTGGTGATGCCATCCAATCATCTTATCCTCTATTGCCCCATCACTTCCTGCCCTAAATCTTTCCCAGCATCAGGGTTCTTTCCAATCAGTCAGCTCTTTGCATCAGGTGGCCAAAGTATTGGAGCTTCTGCTTCAGCATCAGTCCTACCAATGAATATTCAGAATTGATTTCCTTTAGGATTGATCTCATTACTGTTCAAAGGACTCTCAAGAGTCTCCTCCAGCACCACAGTTAGAAAGTATCAATGCTTCACCACTCAGCCTTCTTTATGGTCCAACTCTCACATCCATTCATGACTACTGGAAAAATCATAGCTTTGACTATACGAACATTTTTCATAAAGGTGATGTCTCTGTTTTTTTTAATATGCTGTCAAATTTTCTCACAGTTTTTCTTCCAAGGAACAAGCTTTTTTATTTTTTATTGTTTTTTTCATTGCTGCAGTCACCATCCACAGTGATTTTGGAGCCCAAGAAAATAAAACTCACCACTGTTTTCATTTTTTCCCTATCGATTTGCCATGAGGTAATGGAACCAGATGCTATAATCTTAGCTTTTTGAATGTTGACCTTTAAGTCAGCATTTTCCACTCTCCTCTTTCACCTTCATCAAGAGACTCTTTAGTTCCTCTTCACTTCCTGCCATTAGGGTGTTATCTTTTGCGTATCTGAGGTTGTTGATATTTCTCCTGGCAATCTTGACTCCAGCTTGTGCTTCATCCAGCCCAGAGTTTCTCATAATGTACTTTGTATATGATAAATAAGCAGAGTGACAATATACAACCTTGACTCACTCCTTTCCCAATTTTGAGCCAGACTATTGTTCAATGTCTGGTTCTAACTGTTTCTTCTTGACCTGCATACATGTTTCCCAGGAAGCAGGTAAGATGGTTTGGTATTTCTGTTTCTGTAACAATTTTTCAGTTTCATGTGATCCACACAGTCAAGGCTTTAGTGTAGTCAATGAAGCAGAAGTAGATGCTTTTGTTGAATTCTATGGCTTTTTCTATGATCCAATGGATGTTGGCAATTTCATCTCAGGTGCCACTGCCTCTTAGGGAAGTGAAAAGTGAAGTCGCTCAGTTGTGTCCGACTCTTTGCGACCTCATGGACTATAGCCTACCAAGCTCCTCTGTCCATGAGATTTTCCAGGCAATAGTACTGAAGTGGATTGCCATTTCCATCTCCAAGGGATCTTCCCGATTCAGGGATTGAACCCAGGTCTCCCGCATTGTAGACAGACGCTTTACCATCTGAGCCACCAGGGAAGTCCTAATCTCCATAGAGGCACATGACAAATGCCTTTGTTGTTCAGTTGTTGGCAATGCTCCTGGAAAGTGCCAATTTGTAGTTGACACGATCCCCTTATGGTCATAAATCTAGCCATATTTTGCAGGGCATTTCATGACCATTTTGTCCTGCATTGCTGGAAAGGCTCATTCCCAGTTCTGAAGAAGGTTTTTGTTGATAAGACACTCAATATGCTATTACTGGATTAGGTCTTAATAGTCAAAGATCTCTGGACACCTGTCTTCTAGTTATGGTCCAGGAAAGTATTCCCTCTCATTACAACTTTTCATATCTAGAGTTACACTATTATAATCATTGATCATATATCGAGCTATACATTTGATCAACTGCTTCAAGTCTAGTTATCATTTTCATTGGAGGCTCAGTCATACACTTGGTAATACAAGAAATACTCTTGTGAAACAAGCAAAATATAAATGGTATAGTTAATAACATTAGTAGAATTAAATATTTTAGCCACAAGCCTCCCACACCAAACCAGTTTTTTTAAAAGATTGTTAAGACTAGGGAATGGGTCACTTAAAGCAGAAATCTGATTTTTCATGTGGTTCATCAAAAGTGTTACATTAAACCTCTTCTAAGTCCAGATTGTACATCTAGAAGTTCTTGATTCATATACTATTGAATCCTAGCCTGAAGGATTTTGAGCATTACCTTGCTAGAATGTGAAATGAGTTCAATTGTATGGTCATTTGAACATTCTTTGGTATTGCCCTTCTTTGGGATTGGAATGAAAACTGATCTTTTTCAGTCCTAGGGCTATTCCTGAATTTTCCAAATTTGCTGTCATATTGAGTGCAGCAATTTAACGCTATCATCTTTTAGGATTCTAAATACATCAGCTGGTTTATCGCCTCCACTATCTTTGATCATAGTAATGCTTCCTAAGGCCCATTGACTCTCTTTTCCAGGATGTCTGTCTCTAGATTTGACACTATGGTCATTATACTAGACATTAAGACATTTTTTTTTTAACAGTTCTTATGTGTATTCTTGTCACCTGTTCTTAATATCCCCTGGTATATCTGTCCTTTATTGTGTCCATCTATGCATGAAATGTTACCTTGGTAACTCCAATTTCTTGAAGAGATTTCTAGTCTTTCCCATTCTATTGTTTTTCTTTATTTCTTTGCATTGTTCACTTAAGAAGGTTTCGTATTTCTCTTTGCTCTTCTCTGGAACTCTGCATTCAGTTGGGTATATCTTTCCCTTTCTATTTTGTCTTTAATTTCTCTTCTTTTCTCAGGTATTTGTAAGGTCTCCTAAGACAACCATTTTGCCTTCTTGCATTTGTTTTTCTTTGCAATGGTTTTTACCACTGCCTCCTGTACAATGTTACAAAACCTCTGTCCATAGTTCTTCATGCACTGTCTATCAACACACAGAGATACACTCAAAATGGATTAAAAACTTAAATGTAAGACCAGAAACTATAAATCTCTTAAAGGAAAACATAAGCAGAACACTATTTGACACAAATTACAGAAAGATCCTCTACAACCCACCTCCTAGAGTAATGGAAATAAAAACAAAAATTAAAAAATGAGATCTATACATCTGTGTCTTTTTGCTGTCTCGCATACAGGGTTATTGTTACCATCTTTCTAAATTCCATACATATGCGTTAGTATACTGTATTGTATAGAACAGTCTATTGGACTCTGTGGGAGAGGGCAAGGGTGGGATGATTTGGGAGAATGGCATTTTAACATGTATAATATCATATAAGAAATGAATCACCAGTCCAGGTTCGATGCAGTGTGTAGGATGCTTGGAGCTGGTGCACTGGTGTGGGGAGGGAGGTGGGAGGGGGGTTCAGGATTGGGAACATGTGTACACCCATGGGGGATTCTGTTGATCTGTGACAAAACCAATACAATATTGCAAAGTAAAAAAAGCAATAGTAATAAAAAAGAAAAGAAAAAATAAATAAATAAAAATTCAACAACAACAAAAAAAAATGAGATCTAGTTAAACTTAGCTTTTGCACAGCAAAGAAAGTCAAAAACAAAATGAAAAGAAACCCTCAAAATGGGAGAAAATAATTGCAAAATAAGCAACTGAAAAAGGATTAATCTTTAAAATATATAAGCAGTTCAGGCAGCTCAATATCAGGAAAATGCTCCCAATCAAAAAATGGATAGATGACTTAAATAGAGATTTATCTGAAGAAGACACACACATGGCTAAGAAACACATGAAAAATGCTTAATGTTGCTTATTTTTAGAGTAATGCAAATCGAAACTACAATGAGATATCACCTCACAACAGAATGACCAATATCAAAAAAATCTACAAACAAAAATCCACAAACAATAAATGCTGGAGAGGGTGTGTAAGAGTGGAACCTTCTCACACTGTTGATGGGAATGTAAATTAATACAGCCACTGTGGAGAACAGTATGGAGATTTCTTTAAAAACTAGGGATCATCACAGCAAGATCCTCTATGATCCACCTCCCAGAATACTGGAAATAAAAGCAAAAATAAACAAATGGGATCTAATTAAAATTAAAAGCTTCTGCACAACAAAGGAAACTATAAGCAAGGTAAAAAGACAGCCTTCTGAATGGGAGAAAACAATAGCAAATGAAGCAACTGACAAACAACTAATCTCAAAAATATACAAGCAACTCATGCAGCTCAATTCCAGAAAAATAAACGACCCAATCAAAAAATGGGCCAAAGAACTAAACAGACATTTCTCCAAAGAAGACATACGGATGGCTAACAAACACATGAAAAGATGCTCAACATCACTCATTATCAGAGAAATGCAAATCAAGACCACAATGAGATACCATTTCACACCAGTCAGAATGGCTGCGATCCAAAAGTCTACAAGCAATAAATGCTGGAGAGGGTGTGGAGAAAAGGGAACCCTCTTACACTGTTGGTGGGAATGCAAACTAGTACAGCCACTATGGAGAACAGTGTGGCAATTCCTTAAAAAGTTGCAAATAGAACTGCCTTATGACCCAGCAATCCCATTGCTGAGCATACACACCGAGGAAACCAGAATTGAAAGAGACACGTGTACCCCAATGTTCATCGCAGCACTGTTTATAATAGCCAGGACATGGAAGCAACCTAGATATCCATCAGCAGACGAATGGATAAGAAAGCTGTGGTACATATACACAATGGAGCATTATTCAGCCATTAAAAATAATACATTTGAATCAGTTCTAATGAGGTGGATGAAACTGGACCCGATTATACAGAGTAAAGTAAGCCAGAAAGAAAAGCATCAATACAGTATACTAACACATATATATGGACTTTAGAAAGATAGCAATGATAACCCTGTATGTGAGACAGTAAAAGAGACACAGATGTATAGAACAGACTTTTGGACTTTGTGGGAGAGGGAGAGGGTGGGATGATTTGGGAGAATGGCACTGAAGCATGTATACTATCATGTAAGAAACGAATCACCAGTCTAGGTTTGATACAGGATACAGGATGCTTGGGGCTGGTGCACTGGGATGACCTAGAGAGATGATATGGGGAGAGAGGTGGGAGGGGGGTTCAGGATTGGGAACTCATGTACACCCGTGGTGGATTCATGTCAATGTATGGCAAAACCAATACAGTATTGTAAAGTAAAATAAAAATAAATAAATAATGAAAAAAATAAAACCATAAAAACTAGGGATCAAACTGCCATTGATGTTGTTGTTCAGTCACTAAGTTGTGTCTGACATTTTTGTGACTCATAGACTGCAGCACACCAAGCTTGCCTGTCCTTGCCTGAAGTTGGCTCAAAATCATGTCCATTGAGTCAATGATGCCATCCAATCATTTCTTCCTCTGTCACCCCCTTCTCCTCCTGCTCTCAATCTTTTCCAGAGTCTGGGTGTTTTCCAATGAGTCAACTCTTTGCATCAAGTGGCCAAAGTATTGGAGCTTCAGAATTTGTCCTTTCAATGAATCATTGCCTTTTTTTGGCACTGGAATGAAAATTGACCTTTCCTAGTCCTGTAGCCTACCATATGACCCAGCAATCACATTACTGGACATATACCCTGAGAAATCCACAGTTCTAAAAGACACTTGTACCTCAGTGTTCATCACAATGCTATTTACAATAGCCAGGACATGGAAACAACCTAGACATCCATCAACAGATGAATGGATAAAGAAATTATGCTAACTATATACAATGGAATATTAATCAGCCATCAAAAGGAATTAATTTGAGTCAGTTGTAGTGAGGTGGATGAACCTAGGGGCTTCCCTGATAGTTCATTTGGTAAAGAATCTGTCTTCAATGCAGGAGACCCTGGTTTGATTTCTGGGTCAGGAAGATTTGCTGGAGAAGGGATAGGCTTCCCAGTCCAGTATTCTTGGACTTCCTTGTGGCTCAGCTGGTAAAGAATTTGCCTGCAATGCGGGAGACCTCGGTTTGACCTCTGGGTTGGGAAGATCCTGTTATACAGAGTGAAGTAAGTCAAAAAGAGAAAAACAAGCATCCAATATGAATGCATATTTGTGGAATCTAGAAAAATGGTACTGATGAGCCTACATGTAGTTTAGAAATAGAGATGCAGACATAGAGAACAGACTTGTGGACCCAGGGTGGGGAAGGAGACAGTGGGATGAATTGGAAGAGTAGAAATGAAAGATATGCATTACGATATGTAAAATAGATAGCCAGTGGGAATTTGCTGTATGACACAGGGGGCTCAATCCAATGCTCTGTGACAACCTAGAGGGGTGGAATGGGGTGGGAGGTGGGAGGGAAACTCAAGAGGGAGGTGACATATGTATACCTGAGGCTGCTTCATGTTGATATATGGCAGAAACCAGCACAATATTGTAAAGCAATTATCCCCCAATTAAAAAAGAAAGGCTCTTTGAAGATATGTTAGTTTACTAGGGTCACCATGACAAAGTACTGAAAACTGAATGGCTCAAACAACAGATTTATTATCTCCCACTTCCAGAGGCTAGAAGTCCAAAATCAAGGTGTCATCAGAGTTGGTTGTTTCTGAGGAGTATGAACACCTATTCCATTACACTTGTTTAGCTTCTGATAGTTTTCTGGCAGTCCGTGTCATTCTTTGACCTTTAGGAGAATCACCCTGAACTCTGCCTTCATTTTCACATGACTTCTCTCTGTGTCTATATTTGTTTCCCAATTTTCCCTTTTTACAAGTATACCAGTTAAATTAGATTAGGGATCCATGCTATTCCAGTGTGACCTCATCTTAACAAATTATATATGTAGTGACTCTAATTCCAAATAAGGTAATGTTTTGGGGGTTAGGACTTGTGAACTTGGG
This sequence comes from Cephalophus harveyi, assembly GCA_006410635.1. Lineage (NCBI taxonomy): Eukaryota > Metazoa > Chordata > Mammalia > Artiodactyla > Bovidae > Cephalophus > Cephalophus harveyi. The sequence continues at coordinate 49,564 of SJYT01015697.1, read as the reverse complement.
GATACAGAGTTAAATTCATAGCAGAAGGTGAAAGTTAATATGTTTCTCTAATTGAAACACAGATATTATCTTGGTCTTATTAGTATATCTGAACCCCATAAAGAGGGGCCCTGTCCTGGGCCTGTGCTTCAGCAGTCCCAACTCTGGACCTCCCTTGTCCTTACATTTCCCTACTGTGTAAGGAGACACCATGTAGCCAAGAGGATAGATATGTCCAGTCATGGATCACGCTATCCCTTCTCATCACACTCTGAATTTTGGGGACTCTGGATCTCTAGTCATATGTCCAGATACCTGTTCCAGAACTTGCAGAAGACTCCTTGCTTCTCCTGAGAGTAAACCATACTCTACTAAGTATGAGGAGTGGTGAATCTGTGCTGTTCAGTGAGAAAAGGAGGGATTGAGAAATGAAAGGGGATGGAAAAATATTTCTCTCTCTACCATCATTTCTGATGTGGAACTTCAAACAGACCAACAATTTTAAATTCAAATTTTACTTAAGGTGTTTATAAAACTATGTTTTTCAAATTGGAGGGAAGTTATTTTTTTTAACACATTTGCCTTTTTTTAGCTTATGATTGGTGGTATTAGAATGGATTTGGGTGCAGTTAAAAATAACACAGTATTTGGCTGGAAATAAATCTTTGTTTTATCTGAGAAAAATAAAAATAACCCAGTAAAACAGAAATCTATCATTTAAGGTAGATGATCAACTACTATCAATGGGTTAAATCCACATCACCATCCATTTTTGCAAATGAAGTTTTATTGTAATTCAGCCAAACTAATTAATTTACATATGGCCTATGGCTGCTTTCATGCCACCAACACAGTGTTGAATAGCTGCAACAGAGGTCCAATGGGTCACAAAGCCTAAAGCATTCACCATCTGGCCCTTTACAATAAAATGTCTGTGGATGCTTCATTTAAGATATAGGATATAATCAAAAGAACAAATTCCATGAGAAACTTAGAAAGGGGGTTTCAAAGCACACGTGAAGTGATAAGACTGGACAGGACCTTTCATCACTCAAAAATAAAAGGAAGCAAAAAGGAATGGGCTAAGATTGATTTATGGATTTAGTGGATTTATTGATTTATGGATTTAGTCCTTACATACTGTGTATTGAGCATGCACACACACACACATATAACTTATTCGTCTCAGTTATGGAGTGGGAGATAAATTAATATGAGAGCAATGAATATTTATGCCTTCTTAGTTTATTCTTCTTGAATCCAGTTCTTCTCTCAAATTCTCAACATTATTCTTTGATCTATATAAATAATTATTAAAATTCTCAGGTATCTAAGCAGCAGAGTCATCAATAGCTAATTTTGGCATTAAATACTATTATGGGCTATATATATACACACACACACACACACACATACACATGTATGTGTATATATGTATGTATGTATGTATATACATGTATAAACACACATATATATATGTTTAAGGACATTTTGATAGGTTTAACCATAATGAATAGAATTTTGTGATTTACTTAAAGATACCTTCTTTTATGACTTTTTTTGGTAAATGAACTAATATGATATTTCTCTTATGGCAGTTATCTCCTAATATTGTAGTCATGGGTCTGTTTTTCTGTCCTTGATGCTAGACTAGAAATTTCCTTAGGCATGAGATCTTGATTATATTTATCTTTCTTTCAATGTTTAATAATACTTTTCAGGTAGTGGATGTTTAATGAATGTTTAATTAACCATGTGTAGGTAATTGAATGATGATACTTCAAAGATATATGAGGTTTTCCCAAACTGTCAAAATATCATCTTGGGGACATTTATTAGCTAGCAATTCTTTGTACATTGTCCTAGCAACCAGAGATGAAAGCTTTGATGTCTAGTACATCTGTCAAGTGTTTAGATTTAAGGCCATCATTTTATTCTGTAATTTCTAATTCATTGACAGATGACAACTAAAAATCAGTTGCCAATGACTGAAACTTATAAAAAAGTAGAAGGGAGTAAGTATAACCTAATTGACTTTTTATTTGCCTTGAAGTACAGATCAGCTATTAGCAAAGAAACATTTACTTAGTCTATAAGAATATATATTTTAAAAACATTATCAAGAAAATGCAGTGCCAATTACACCAAATGCTTTATGACTGTAATTATTAAAGAGTTGTGTTTTTTTTTTTCCTTTTGATAACTTTATTGCCTTTCTATATGTACTTTTTGTTTCAGAGGTTTCTTGGAACCTATTGATCCTTTTCATCATAATGTATGTGTTATGCCAGCAATATGAATTTTGTTGAATGTAATTCTATGTTTTGCACAGAGTGTTCCAGTTCATGAAGCTTGTTCACATTTCCTGATTTATTTAATGTCACAAATGAGGAAATTGTGGCTCAGAGACTAAGTAATCTAAGCAAGTCATCCAAAGACAAACAACTATTAAATTATGATTCTGTGTGAGACAAAGTCTTTCATCCTTCAGCTTCATGATTCCTTTTAGGACGGCAATGACTTACAAAAATTTTTGTATGAGAATTTTTGTTTTAAAAGCAAAAATGCTTTAGTCATCTCTTTGTTATCATCAAACTTCTACTTATATATTGATATTCAAGTTTATACTACTTCTCCCCCTCTGATTTCAGAAACAATGAAATATTTGTGCACATTGTATATGACCAAAAATTATTCAGGCACCAAATTGGGTAATAAAAAAGTAAATACATGAAAAAAAATGTTATTTTGCATAAGAACCAGATCTGGAGTACAATATATTTGGCAAAGGTGATCTGTTTTAAGATTCTTAATATATGGAATCTCCTGGTCATCCATCTAGTGACTAGATTTTGCACTTTCACTACGTTGGCCCTGGGTTCAGTCCCTGGTATGGGAAAAAAGATCCCACAGGCCTTTTGGTATGACCACCCCACCCCCAAGCTATAACATTTACTTTCATGTTGAAACATTTGTAGATACTTTATGAATACATATGTTATTTTCTTTTAATAGTAAGTAGATTGCTTGCAAAATTCACTATAAATAACCTGTATGTCAAAATGATTCAAGATTTAATCTTAAAATATACTTTTTAATTTTGACATCAGGACCAAATTGTTTTATTGAGTATTCAAAGTTATTCAAGAAATATTTCATGTTATCTTAAAAATATTTATTTAATTCTGCCAAGCATTTGGAGAAGGCAATGGCACCCCATTCCAGTATTCTTGTCTGGAAAATACCATGGATGGAGGAGCCTGGTAGGCTGCAGTCCATGGGATCCGCAAAGAGTCAGACATGACTGAGCGACTTCACTTTCACTTTTTACTTTGATGCATTGGAGAAGGAAATGGCAACCCACTCCAGTGTTCTTGCCTGGAGAATCCCAGGGATGACGAAGCCTGGTGGCCTCTCGGGTATGGGGTTGCACAGAGTCGGATATGACTGAAGCGACTTAGCAGCAGCAGCCAAGCATTTGAGAAAGTTTATCAAAATATAATATGGTATATAATTAGATAAAATTGAGGCTTTAATGTCTGTACCATGGAAGCTATTTGAAGATATTTCAAGAATTTTAAATTTAGACTTTATTCCATTTTGTCCAGATAAAATGTTAATCAACAACTGGTCCAGAACTCAATTTCCAGTCTATGGTCATATCACCCTGAATGCACCCAATCTTTTCATAAATCAATGTCTAATCTCTCTAAATATTATTTAAATATTTTGTTTCAATATAATGACATAAAAAATTCATTCATTATATGGAATATTTTTCAGGCTAAGTAATCACTGAAATAGTATTTAAACAGTACATTACACATACTTTCCATAGTTTAATTAATGGGATCTGAATAAAGACTTTCTGTGGAGGGTATTGTAGATAGTGAAATATTTATTATATATAAAGAAAGTGAGCTTAGGGAAACAATTTGGCTTAATCTACTCAAGTAGACAGCATATATATATGTACAGAGACTTATTCTTGTATCATATATTGCCAAATCCAGTTCCTTTTTCCGCCAGGGTACAAGTGCTCACAAACTGACAGAAAGGCTAAAACCTTCAAAATAGCTATTTTCAGTAAGTAAGGGCCAAATAGGCATATGAGCAAAGTGTAATAAAGGGAGCTCCCATCTAGTTGGAGATGGAAGACAACACTTCATTTTGCTGAAAAGGATGAATATTGGTCTTCCTACACAATTCATAAACTCTTTCAATCTGAAAATGTTAATTACAACCAACATTAGTATGCCCATTTGCCTATTATCTAAAATATGAATTATATAATTCAAAGCATCTGAGACTTCATTCATTTTTGAAGAATCAGATATGTGTTAATATTCCTTTTTTACATATGATCCATGTTTCTTATAGAAGATACTGAACCTATCTAAATAATAGAGGATACTTATGAAGGATACTCTGTCCATAAACCCCAAGTTATATACTCCTCAGCAGAACTCAATACTGACTTTCATTGACTTACCAATGGCAAGTTATTTTATTCTCCTAGACCTCAGTTTCTTCATCTGTAAATAATTAAGTCTTGAGACAGATTCATGGTTTTAAATTTTCTTTGGTGCAATTTATAGGATGCTTCCCTGATAGCTCAATTGGTAAAGAATCCACCTGCAATCCAGGAGACCCTGGTTCGATTCCTGGGTTGGTAAGATCTTCTGGAGAAAGGATAGACTACCCACTCCACTATTACTGGGCTTCCCTTGTGGCTCAGCTTGTAAAGAATCCATCTGCAATGTGGGAGGCCTAGGTTCAATACCTGGGAAGATCCCCTGGAGAAGGGAAAGGCTATACACTCAAGTATTCTGGCCTGGAGAATTACATGGACTGTATAGTCCATGCTGCTGCTGCTAAGTCACTTCAGTCGTGTCCGACACTGTGCGACCCCATAGATGGCAGCCCACCAGGCTCCCCTGTTCCTGGAATTCTCCAGGCAAGAACACTGGACTGGGTTGCATTTCCTTCTCCAATACATGGAAGGGAAAAGTGAAAGTGAAGTCGCTCAGTCGTGTCCAACTCTTCGCGACCCCATGGACTGTGGCCTACCAGGCTCCTCTCTCCATGGGATTTTCCAGGTGAGAGTACTGGAGTGGGGTGCCATTCCATGGGGTTGCAAAAAGTTGGACATGACTGAACGACTTTGACTTACATAGGATACTTAAATATATAAAATCTTTTTCTGCTTTACCTAAACTAGGGTTGAAGGCCACCTCAAGCATTGTCTAAGCTCCAACTCAGACCACTATGGGCTCTTGCTTCAGTTTTCCTGGTGACTAGTTTCACATATTTCCCACTATCCTCATGCAGACACAGGACACCCATGTGACATATGTATCACACATGTGACAAAGCCCTGCCTCACACTCATTCTATGAGCCTCTTGTCTCCAGATCTCTGGCTTCTCTGTCAACACCAACTCATAAATTCCAAGCAAAACTTAGGCCAGTTGAATAGGGAAGCCTCTGGATCATTCTTTTCACTTACTTCTGAGTGAGGGACTTTGCATGGAGCAGTTATTTAAGTAGCCTCTTAGAATGTAACTTCACAAAAGGGAGATATCAAGTGCTATTGATATCATCAAGTAGCCAGTTAGGAAATATACCCCCATATTTGTTCTCTCCTTTTCTACTTCACTCTTTCTCATTCCTTCTCCTAAGGACTATACTCTGTACTAGATTAACACATATAAGCCTTTGCTTCAGACTCCATTTTTAGGGGACTCAGGCTAAGGAAGTGCTTCCTGGCATCTCAGATGGTAAAGAATCTGCCTGCAATGCAGGAGACCCGAATTCAATCACTGGGTCAGAAAGATCCCCAGGGAAGGGAATGGCTACCCACGCCAATATTTTTGCCTGGAGAATTCCATGGACAGAGGATCCTAGCAGGCTGCAGTTCACAGAGTCACAGAGTCTGACATGTCTGAGAGACTAACACTTTCACTTCTGAGCTAGTAAGGAAAGACTCTGAGCCATTTTTTAAAGATCCATGTACAGCTCTTTAGCTATCCCTATGAAAGCAAACAAATTCTGGAAGAACCTTCACTAAAATTTCATAATGTACTAACAAACTAGCACCCTGTATAATTAACTTATGGCTTTTATTTATTTTATTCCTTATCCCTTAATTAAAAGATAAATTCTATGAAGCAAGAGAATTTAGTCTGTTAACTGCAATATTTTCAGTGCCATTAACTGGTCCTATTTTCTTGTGTTGGTATGAACTTGATAGGATCAATGACGACATAGTATATATTCTCTTGCTAAGAACTCTGTGGCTACATATATGATTTAACCAAATAAGAAACTCAAGTGCAAATGTTAGGTACTACAGACATCTGTGTCCATGAATGAAAAATAATTAGAAACATGTCTTCAGAAATGGTCACCCCAAAGTTAATTACTGAGTGTTACTTTAAATGCTTCATTATTTGCAATCCTGAGGGAGGAATGTTTCTTATTTCTTTTCTTTTTATTCCTCAATTAAAACATAGAAATGAAGAATGTTCAGAGTTACAAATAGATTTATTTTGTGCTGTCAAGTATCAGACTCATACACTGTTAGTTATAATAGGACAGGTAAAAAATAAATTAGTTTGTGAATATTCCCCTGAGTTTTCTAAAATGGTAATTTTGTGTTTACAGGTCAAAATATTAGTTAATGTGTTTTGGTCATATTTGTAAGGTTAGAATAATTTAGAACCAAAAATATCACTTACATTTCATAACAAACCATTATGAAGGAACTTAATTCAGTGAAAACTGCTTTGGAACTGCAGTATAGTTAGTCCTAACAGAGTATGCTATCTAGCAGGGAAATACTGAAGACAAAATGAACTAACTAGAATGCTTCAAACAATTTTTCATCATCCAGTTGATTTACAGGTATCTAATTAGATTTACAGGTATCTAGTTTTTGGCATTTTTTGATATTAATTATTAAGGTAAATTGTCCTTAATAAATAATGTGTTAACTGATAGAGATGTTCAGTAAATTCCTTACATAATCCCTACTATGTATCAAGTATAGAACATCTTTTTCAAGATACTAGTTTTGAGAAACAGAAAGCTTCAACTAATACGTACTCAAAGTATTAGTGAAGTCACTCAGTAGTGTCCGACTCTTTGTGACCCGTGGACTGTAGCCCACCAGGCTCCTCTGTCCATGAGCTTCTCCAGGCAAGAATATTGGAGTGGGTTGCCTTTTCCTTCTCCAAGGGATCTTCCCAACTCAGGGATTGAACCTGGGTCTCCTGCATTGCAGGCAGATGCTTTATCCTCTGAGCCACCAGAGAAGCCTGGTGTTTTTATGCTTTATACTTTAATACTCAAAATATTAGGAGTATCAGATGGAAAGATACCTGGAAAAGTTTTTACTCCTGGCTCTAATACCCAGGTTTATATCTTCTGATTGGATGTACCTCACCATCTCACTTGGCATAAAAGCCAAATCTTGTAATAGCCTTATAGGTACTATATCACCTGAACCTTTATTTCTTGAATCTTATAAGTTCCCTTATTCATTCTGATCAAGGAACAATGATCTTACTTATTGTCCTTCAGACATATCAGGCCTTCTCCCACCCAAATCCTTCTGCACTGGCTCTTCCTTCTGCCCCAGAAGCCTTTCACCTAAAGACCCACATTTAGCTTCACCTTCTCAGGCCCAGACCCTGAAAGCATTTGCTGAAATGTTAGCTTCTTGAGTAGTTTATCCTAACTGTGTTACTTATGATTCAGCCAACCCTTGTACAGTTTCTGGTACACTCTAGCCCCTTTCCTTGTCTTTCATCTACAGTACTTATTACCTTATAATACATTATGTACTTCACATATATTTCACTTATTTTCTTACTATCCCCAATAGAATCTAAAATCTAAACTCTATGAAACTGGTTTGTTCTCTTATATATCCCTAATGTTTTCAATAGTACCTGGCACAAAAGGGGTATTGAATGAATATTCATTGAATGAATAAATGTGTGAATGTAAATAATAGGAACTAAAAATTTTTGGCTGAATAAATAATGAAAAAAAAAAAAAGCACAAAGATTTCTGAGCTGAGTTTGGAGAAAGAGTTTATTTCTTTGCTTAAAGACATCAAAGAAATAAAAGCCTGGGTGATTTGGGGGAGGTAAGCAGATGTTTGTTAAATGGTTGATCAGTAGAAAACAGGTAGTCATTTTGTTTAAGTGGGAGGATTCTATGATCAGCTATTTGCTTATAAATTTGCTGCAATGTATAGATTGGCTCTGAGGGGAGATAGTTAAAAGGTAGGAAGACCAGTTTAGGTGTGAGGCCCTGAAACATTAAAGGGGGCAACAGGGGAGATTTAAACATTTCTGCAGAATAGCTGACTATTGAAATTGTCTGTGTGAAGCCATGCTCACGGACACTTTATCTAGTAAGAACTTGATCTATTCTTACAACCTGTGCTGCTGAGAATTTGAAGCGTGTTGGACAGTGGACAGGGTATAACTCAGGAAGTAGAACTCTTTGTGAAATGTTAGACTCTATTATAATGGAAATAACCTTGGAATAGGCAAAAATTAATAGTAATACTTTAGTAACTTTAAAGATTCTGATTCATTGACCAAGTAGAGCAATTTTATTAGCATGGATAGAGTTCATACCTGGGAAGGAAGTCTTTATTTACTAAGCAATTACCAGTGAAGACCAGCTTTTTCCTCTTGCAATACTGAGGAAAATTTGCAAATCAGGACCAAAGATATTGTAGAGTCATAGCACATTATCTTGTCCAGTCTTACCTTTGCATTTTTCCAGGATGAGAGAGAACTTAAGAGAATGGAAAAGTGACAAGCAATGCAAATTTAAGAAATAAATAGTACCTCTGAAAAGTGTCTTTATTTGGGCATTGCATTTGTAGAAGATGACACAATTTGGCCAGTGTGTTAAGTGATATTTCTAGTATGTAGATTATCACTGTGGAAAGGTATCAATTGTGATCAGATGTCTTCACTCACAGTTTAAAAGTAAAAATGTGTGGTGATGCATATTAACTAGACTTATTGTGGTAACTAGATTGTTTTGCAATATATATACATGAATCAAATCATCGATGCTGTACACCTGAAACTAATGTTATGTGTCAATTATACTTCAGTATAACTGGGAGTAAAAGGGATAAAGCTGAATAGTTTAATAGATTTTAGAACAGAAAATTAGGCTTTCCATATCTAAAAAAGTCAAGAGAAGAACAGATTCTGAGTGACCAGATTTTCTGAGCCCAGTTGGAGTTTCAAAGTCTGGGTAAATGACTCACTTGTCTCCTTAGGACACAGAAAGACATTAGACAGATTTTACAAAATGTGTTCTGAAAAAATCTCCATGTTCTCTCTCTCTCTCTCTCTGGAAATATAACATATATTAAAGTTTCTGAGAAACCATAGGGGAGAAGCCAAACAAAAATAAATAAATTTTACCTTCTTCATATTTGTTTAATGAAAATTTTCCAAATTTACTTGACAATGGAACCCTTTTAATCATGTAACATATTGCTCTCACCAAGAAACTTGTGAGAAAAAATTATACCATCAATAACTATTTGGAACCATTCCTGTTTCTTCTTTATTTTTGCATTTATAATATTGTCTTCATCCACTTGGACAACTATGAGAAAATATTATAGACTGGATGTGTTATACACAACAGAAACATTTATCACAGCTTTGGAGGCTGAAAGTTAGAAACCAGGGTAACAAGAATAGTCTGATGAGGGCCCTCTTTCACATTTGTGATTACATACAGAGAAGTACACTTGCTTCTTAAATATCTAATCTACAATTAAGTAATTTGTGTAATGGGTAATAGACAAGCATTCTCTCAAGATATTTTCTGTAATTTTTTTTTCCATATCCCATCTTCCTTCTTCCAGCTATTGCTATCTCTGTGTCTTTTTACTAATGGCTACCAATTTTCAGAGAATGCACATCACACACACACACAAAAAAACCAACAGCAGTTTTTATTTCATAGATAGAGTTATACCTTTGTCTTGAAAAGTTTAGAAAAAAAGTGATAGTAAATTGCCAGTCATCTAGAAATGATGTTACATAGTATCAGTGCTAAGACAAAATACTATTCTCTTAGTATTTATAATTTAAATAAAAAAATAATAATCACAAATAATATAGTATATATATATAAAAATACAAATATCATTTAATAAGCTTAAAATTATTTACATGATTAAATTTAATTATTAATGCAACTCTAAGAGCGTGCTGCTGCTTCTGTTGCTGCTAAGAAGTCACTTCAGTGGTGTCTGACTCTGTGCGACCCCATAGAAGGCAGTCCACAAGGCTCCTCTGTCCCGGTGATTCTCCAGGAAAGAATACTGGAGTGGGTTGTCATTTCATTCTCCAATGCATGAAAGTGAAAGCGAAGTCCTGTCCGACTCTTGACCACCCCATGGACTGCAGCCAGCAGGCTCCTCCATCCATGGGATTTTCCAGGCAACAGTACTGGAGTAGGTTGTCATTTCCTTCCGCAGTAAGGGTATGCATGTTTTATAAACTATAAAATCAAGGTTTAGAGAGGTTAAATTAACTTTCTTTAGTTCATGTACTGTAGGAGATAATAGGGGGTACATGAATAATTTGTTTCACCATTCTTAATGTGATTGAAAAAATTCTTTTTCACCCTGACTTACTGCCATGATAATTAATGTTGTTACTTTTTTGTGTGCTCTTTATTTTTTATTATGTATTTATTCTTTTTTACTTTACAATACTATATTGGTTTTGCCATACATTGACATGAATCCACCACGGATGTACATGAGCTCCCAATCCTGAACTCCCCTCCCACCACCCTCCCCATATCATCTATCTGGGTCATCCCAGTGCACCAGCTCCAAGCATCCTGTATCCTGTATTGAACCTAGACTGGTGATTCGTTTCTTACATGATAGTATACATGTTTCAATGCCATTCTCCCAAATCATCCCACCCTTTCCCTCTCCCACAGAGTCCAAAAGTCTGTTCTATACATCTGTGTCTCTTTTGCTGTCTCGCATACAGGGTTATCATTACCATCTTTCTAAATTCCATATATATGTGTTAGTATACTGTATTGATGTTTTTCTTTCTAGCTTCAGTTCAGTTCAGTCGCTCAGTCGTGTCCGACTCTTTGCGACCCCATGAATCGCAGCACGCCAGGCCTCCCTGTCCATCACCAACTCCCGGAGTTCACTCAGACTCATGTCCATTGAGTCGGTGATGCCATCCAGCCATCTTATCCTCAGTTGTCCCCTTCTCCTCCTGCCCCCAATCCCTCCCAGTGGCTTACTTCACTCTATATAATTGGCTCCAGTTTCATCCACCTCATTAGAACTGATTCAAATGTATTCTTTTTAATGGCTGAGTAATACTCCATTGTGTATATGTACCACAGCTTTCTTATCCATTTACTCATGTCCATTGAGTCGGTGATGCCATCCAGCCATCTTATCCTCAGTTGTCCCCTTCTCCTCCTGCCCCCAATCCCTCCCAGTGGCTTACTTCACTCTATATAATTGGCTCCAGTTTCATCCACCTCATTAGAACTGATTCAAATACTCCTAGAGGAGAACATAGGTAAAACACTCTCTGACATAAATCATAGCAGGATCCTCTATGATCCACCTCCCAGAATACTGGAAATAAAAGCAAAAATAAACAAATGGGATCTAATTAAAATTAAAAGCTTCTGCACAACAAAGGAAACTATAAGCAAGGTGAAAAGACAGCCTTCGGAATGGGAGAAAATAATAGCAAATGAAGCAATAGACAAACAACTAATCTCAAAAATATACAAGCAACTTATGGAGCTCAATTCCAGAAAAATAAATGACCCAATCAAAAAATGGGCCAAAGAACTAAATAGACATTTCTCCAAAGAAGACATATGGATGGCTAACAAACACATGAAAAGATATTATTACTTTTCATTGTCAATACGCCTACTTTAGATAATAATTTGTATAGTCAGTCTATGAACAACATTCAGCAATGTATTAAAAAAAGATCATTACATATTGCAATGAGAAAATACTTTAAGACTTCTGGTAGAGATTCAACCAAAATCAAAATTCAATCCAAAATTACTTCAGATGGTGACTGCAGCCATGAAATTAAAAGAGGCTTGCTCCTTGGAAGAAAAGCTATAACCAACCTAGAAAGCATATTAGAAAGCAGAGACATTACTTTGCCAACAAAGGTCCATCTAGTCAAAGCTATGGTTTTTCCAGTAGTCATGTATGGATGTGAAAGTTGGACTTATAAATAAAGCTGAGAGTCGAAGAATTGATGCTTTTGAACTGTGGTATTGGAGAAGACTCTTGTGAGTCCCTTTGACTGCAAGAAAATCAAGCCAGTCAATCCTAAAGGAAATCAGTTCTGAATATTTATTGGAAGGACTGATGCAGAAGCTGAAACTCCAATACTTTGGCCACCTGGTGCAAAGAACTGAGTCAGAAAAGCCCCTGATGCTGGGAAAGATGGAAGGCTGGAGAAGAAGGGGATGACAAAGGATGAGATAGTTGGATGGCATCACTGACTCAATGGACATGAGTTTGAGTAAGCTCTGGGAGTTAGTCATGGACAGAGAAGCCTGGTGTGCTGCAGTCCATGGCGTTACAAAGAGTCAGACACAACTGAGTGACTGAACTGAACTGAATTGAACTGAGAGATTCAACCCACTGGGATCAAATATTCAGAAAATTCCAGAAAGCAAAACTTGAATTTACCATGGGCTAGCCACTATTTTCCTGGGCTTCCCTGGTGGCTAAGCTAGTAAAGAATCTGCCTGCAATATGGGAGACCTGGGTTTGATCCCTCAGTTGGGAATATCCCCTGGAGAAGGGAACAGCTACCACTCCAGTATTCTGGCCTGGAGAATTCCATGGACTGTAGAGTCCATGGGGTCACAAAGAGTTGAACACAACTGAGTGACTTTCACAGTAGGTCACTGTTTACATAGTATTAAGTTTATAGTCATAACTAGTCCCATAGTATTTACATTGAATTAAGTATCACGAGTAATCTAGAGATGATTAAACTATAGAGAAGGATATCTGTGTATGTTTTATGTGAATACTATTACCATTTTTTAAAAGGGACTTGCTCAACCAAAGATTTTGGATTAGAGGGAATCAATAAAACCATTCTTTAAACATACTGAGAGAAGATTGCGCTGCTCTAAAATACCCTGTGGATATTAGCGATGCAGAAAGAACTGTTTCAGGACAACTGTAATCTCAGGCCCAACTAGTAATGAAGTGAAATGTTTTCCTTTATGTAATTATCTGTGCTTCCTAGGGAATGTTGGGATATAGCATATTTTTAGGGAAAGTACATCCTAAATATCCATTAAGTTTTTTAACTATTGATTCATGGCCATGTGAGTCAAATGAAGGTTCTATGCACTTGAAATCAGATGCTGAAACTTGCTCAAATATTCTACCTGAATAGTGGAAACTAAGTTTCCTTAAAAGGTAAAAATCAAGTGATAGGTACATTAAATTGCAGTAGAAGTGGCTTTTAGCCCATCATCCCCCTCTGTATATTCTTCTTTTTTGCTTAGTGCTTCTCATTTTTTTCTTGCTAATCTTGTTTTATATTATTTTATTAAATCTGATTTTTTTAGCATCCTCCTTAAGTCAGTTTATATACTACGAGACTTCAAATATTATAAGTTAAATCGAGAGCAATCTTTGTCTCTAGATTTTAAAAAATTCTATATTTATTCAGTATCTGCTATTATCAGGTATACAGTGGTAAGCAAGTCAGTATGACTACTGCCTTCACACTCTAGTAGTTCAGTTCAGTTCAGTTCAGTCACTCAGTTGTGTCTGGCTCTTTGTGACCCCATGAACCACAGCACGCCAGAACTCCCTGACCATCACCAACTCCCAGAGTTTACCCAAACTTATGTTCATTGAGTTGATGATGCCATCCAACCATCTCATCCTCTGTCATCCATTTCTCCTCCTGCTGTCAATCTTTCCCAGCATCAGAGTCTTTTCAAATGAGTCAGCTCTTCGCATCAGGTAGCCAAAGTATTGGAGTCACAGCTTCAACATGAGTCCTTCCAATGAACATCCAAGACTGATATCATTTAGGATGGACTGGTTGGATCTCCTTGCAGTCCAAGGGACTCTCAAGAGTCTTCTCCAAAACCACAGTTCATAAGCATCAATTCTTCAGTGCTCAGCATTCTTAATAGTCCCAAATCTCACATCCATACATGACTCCTGGAAAAACCATATCCTTGACTAGACGGACCTTTGTTGACAAAGTAAGATATCTGCTTTTTCATAGGCTGTCTAGGTCAGTCATAACTTTCCTTCCAAGGGGCAAGTGTCTTTAAATTTCATGGCCGCAATCACCTTTGCAGTGATTTTGGAGCCAAAAAAAAAAAGATAAAGTCTGCTACTGTTTCCACTGTTTCCCCATCTATTTGCCATGAAGTGAAGGGACCAGATGCCATGATCTTTGTTTTCTGAATGTTGAGCTTTAATCCAACTTTTTCACTCTCCTCTTTCATCAAGAGGCTCTTTAGTTCTTCTTCAATTTCTGCCATAATCGGGGTGTCATCTGCATATCTGAGGTTATTGATATTTCTCCCAGAAATCTTGATGCCAGCTTGTGTTTCTTCCAGCCCAGTGTTTCTCATGATATACTCTGCATATAAGTTAAATAAGCAGGGTGACAATATACAGCCTTGACGTACTCCTTTTTGTATTTGGAACAAGACTATTGTTCCATGTCCAGTTCTAACTATTGCTTCCTGACCTGCATACAGGTTTCTCAAGAGGCAGGTCAGGTGGTCTGGGATTCCCATCTCTTTCAGAATTTTCCACAGTTTATTGTGATCCACACAGTCAAAGGCTTTGGCATAGTCAATAAAGCAGAAGTAGATGTTTTTCTGGAACTCTCTTGCTTTTTCCATGATCCAGTGGATGTTGGCAATTTGATCTCTGGTTCCTCTGCCTTTTCTAAAACCACCTTGACCATCTGGAAATTCACAGTTCATGTATTGCTGAAGCCTGGCTTGGAGAATTTTGAGCATTACTTTACTAGCATGTGCAATGAGTACAATTGTGTGGTATTTTGAGCATTCTTTGGCATTGCCTTTCTTTAAGATTGGAATGAAAACTGACCTTTTCAAGTTCTGTGGTCACTGCTGAGTTTTCCAAATTTGCTGGCATATTGAATGCAGCACTTTCACAGTGCCATCTGTCAGGGTTTGAAATAGCTCAACTGGAATTCCATCACCTCCACTAGCTTTGTTCATAGTGATGCTTCCTAAGGCCCACTTGACTTCACATTCCAGGATGTCTGGCTCTAAGTGAGTGATCACATCATTGTGACTGTCTGGGTCATGAAGATCTTTCTTGTACAGTTCTTCTGTGTATTCTTGCCACCTTTTCTTAGTATCTTCTGCTTCTGTTAGGTCCATACCATTTCTGTCCTTTATCGAGCCCATCTTTACATGAAATGTCCCCTTGGTATCTCTAATATTCTTGCAGAGATCTCTAGTCTTTCCCATTCTATATTTTTCTTCTATTTCTTTGTGTCTTATTCTAGTAGTAGAAGTATTAAATGAATAAATTATACAAATATGTAAAAAATGTGTGAAAATACTAGTCACTCAATCATGTCTGACTCTTTGCGAACCCTTGGACTGCAGCCTGCAAACTGCTCTGTCCATAGAATTCTCCAGGCACTAATCCTGGGGTGGGTAGTCATTTCCTTCCCCAGGGATCTTCCTAACCCTGGGATTGAGCTTTTGTCTCTGCATTACTGGTGGATTCTTTACCCTCTTATAAGCCTATGAATGAAATTTATGGTATAATTAATTTCTTTGGATCTTAGAACCTGAAGTCTAAACTGTTCCTTTGAATTTGATATGGTCTTTTTGGCCAATTTTCAAATGGAATAAATGGGACTTGAACAAAGATATTCTCAAAATGGACAGTGCTTATTAGAAGTCTGCATATTATTCTCCATAGAGCAACAGTAAAAACCAACTTTTAAGCTCCTGTATTTTGTGAGAATTAATGAAAAGTACTGCAATTATATCCAAAAATGCCAATTAAGGGGAATAAAGGGAGAACTGACTCTGATTTCTAAAGGAAAATAGTGACAAAAGCAAAGACTATTATAGGGAAAAGCTTTAGAGTAAAATCCATGACTGTATCTAAGAGAACAAAAGAACAATAATCAGGGAGAAAAAGCTGAAACAATGTGATATTTTGGGACTCAGAAATAGTTTACAAGGCCAATTCTTACAATAAAGGGACCAGATGCCATGATCTTAGTTTTCTGAATGTTGAGCTTTAAGCCAACTTTTTCACTCTCCTCTTTCACTTTCATCAAGAGTTTCTTTAGTTCCTTTTCACTTTCTGCCATAAAGGTGATGTCATCTGCATATCTGAGGTTATTGATATTTCTCCCGGCAATCTTGATTCCAGCTTGTGCTTCTTCCAGCCCAGCATTTCTCATGATGTACTGTGCATAAGGTTAAATAAACAGGGTGACAATATACAGGCTTGAAATACTGTTTTTCCTACTTTGAATCAGTCTGTTGTTCCATGTCCAATTCTAACTGTTGCTTCCTGACCTGCATACTGGTGTCTAAAGAGGGAGGTCAGGTGGTCTGGTATTCCCATCTCTTTCAGAGTTTTCCACAATTTATTGTGATCCACATAGCCAAAGGGTTTGCATAGTCAATAAAGCAGAAATAGATGTTTTTCTGGAAATCTTCTTGCTTTTTCCATGATCCAGGGGATGTTGGCAATTTGATCTCTGGTTTGTCTGCCTTTTCCTAAACCAGCTTGAACATCTGGAAGTTCACAGTTCACATATTGCTGAAGCCTGGCTTGGAGAATTTTGAGCATTACTTTACTAGCATGTGAGACAAGTGCAATTGTATGGTAGCTTGAGCATTCTTTGGCATTGCCTTTCTTTGGGATTGGAATGAAAACTGACCTTTTCTAGTCCTGAGGTCACTGCTGAGTTTTCCAAATTACTGGTATATTGAGTGCAACACTTTCACAGCATCATCTTTCAGGATTTGAAATAGCTGAACTGCAATTCCATCACCTCCACTAGCTTTGTACATAGTGATGCTTTCTAAGGCCCACTTGACTTCACATTCCAGGATGTCTGGCTCTAGATGAGTGATCATAAAATCGTGATTATCTGGGTCATGAAGATCTTTCTTGTACAGTTCTTCTGTGTATTCTTGCCACCTCTTTTTAGTATCTTCTGCTTCTGTTAGGTGCATACCATTTCTGTCCTTTATCGAGCCCATCTTTGCATGAAATGTTCCCTTGGTATCTCTAATTTTCTTGAGGAGATCTCTAGTCTTTCCCATTCTGTTCCTCTATTTCTTTGCATTGATTACTGAGGAAGGCTTTCTTATCTCTTCTTGCTATTCTTTGGAACTCTGCATTCAGATTCTTGTATCTTTCATTTTCTCCTTGGCTTTTTGCTTCTCTTCTTTTCACAGCTATTTGTAAGGCCTCCCCAGACAGCCATTTTGCTTTTTTGCATTTCTTTTCCATGGGGATGGTCTTGATCCCTGTCTCCTGTACAATGTCACAAACCTCCATCCATAGTTCATCAGGCATTTTATCTATCAGATCTAGTCCCTTAAATCTATTTCTCACTTCCACTGTATAATCATAAGGGATTTGATTTAGGTCATAACTGAATGGTCTAGTGGCTTTCCCTACTTTCTTCAATTTAAGTCTGAATTTGGCAATAAGGAGTTCATGATCTGAGCCACAGTCAGCTTGAGCCCATCTTTGCATGAAATGTTCCCTTGGTATCTCTAATTTTCTTGAGGAGATCTCTAGTCTTTCCCATTCTGTTCCTCTATTTCTTTGCATTGATTACTGAGGAAGGCTTTCTTATCTCTTCTTGCTATTCTTTGGAACTCTGCATTCAGATTCTTGTATCTTTCATTTTCTCCTTGGCTTTTTGCTTCTCTTCTTTTCACAGCTATTTGTAAGGCCTCCCCAGACAGCCATTTTGCTTTTTTGCATTTCTTTTCCATGGGGATGGTCTTGATCCCTGTCTCCTGTACAGTGTCACAAACCTCCATCCATAGTTCATCAGGCATTTTATCTATCAGATCTAGTCCCTTAAATCTATTTCTCACTTCCACTGTATAATCATAAGGGATTTGATTTAGGTCATAACTGAATGGTCTAGTGGCTTTCCCTACTTTCTTCAATTTAAGTCTGAATTTGGCAATAAGGAGTTCATGATCTGAGCCACAGTCAGCTCCTGATCTTTTTATTTTTGCTGACTGTGTAGAGCTTCTCCATCTCTGGCTACAAAGAATATAATCAATCTGATTTCAGTGTTGACCCTCTGGTGATGTCCATGTATACATATAGTTAATGTTTTAGTATACTCAAGCTGTCATACACAACTACTCAACTTTGTAGCCCCAAAGTAGTGAAAGATAATTCACAATGGGAGAACATGGCTCTGTTCCAATAAACTGTATTTTGATTGTTAGTCATAAATCATACAAATACCTGAAAGTGTAGAGAAAATGGTGTTAACTGTCAGCACCCCAAAATCATTTTAATCAAACAAAGAAAAATAATGTTAGTCTCATTCATTAATTCTAAAGAATGAATATAAATGATTTCCAAAGTGATGTTTGCTTTTATTATCATCACTAATACAATTGGACCATATCTTTTGCTTTGTGGTACCTGTGTTCAATTCTTGCATATGTCAATAGTCTACTTCTTTCTTCCTTTCATTCTACCTACTAAATAAAATGAAAATATTTAAAGAATGTACATCTAGGTATTCATCTCCTTTTTTGAATTATCTTACCTGTTTTGCGATTGTGCATTTTCTCCCTTGGTTTCTATAAAAGCTCCCTTCTTAAATTAAATAGCCTTATGTGGAGAAAGTTTGATCAACAGAAAGAAAACATCTACACAGTCATTTAGAGAAACAAAAAAATGAGGAGCAACACTCTAATTTCCTCAGGATCTATTGTTCCCAGGTGGCCAAGCAAATCATTAGTGCATGTGAAGCTTACTGTTGAATCCTGGCAAAATTTTAACTGCAGTACAGTCTATGAAATTCCGCATGGGTACCAATACAATCACACTAGGACCATAGCCTTTCTAAGTCAACAAAACTAAGCCATGCCCATAAGGCAACCCAAGATGGGCGGGTCATGGTGGAGAGGTCTGACAGAATGTGATCCACTGGAGAAGAAAATGGCAAACCACTTCAATATTCTTGCCTTGAGAACCCCATGAACAGTATGAAAAGGCAAAATGACAGGATACTGAAATGGGCCGGCGCACTACGCGCGGTCCGCTGCGAGAGCCGGGCCGCGCGGCTGGGAGGAGCTGCCCCACGTCAGAAGTCGGGGATAGCAGCCTAGAGTGCCAGGCTGTGACGGCGCAGGAACAGCCGAGAGGAGCTACCCTGTGCTGAGGTCAGTGGCAGCCTGGGAGGAGACACCCGGAGTCCGAGGTCAGGGCGGCAGCTGGGTGGAGCTACCCCGCATCCGAGGCCAGTGGCGGCTGGGAGGAGACACTCCGCTTCCGAGGTCAGGGCGGCGGCCAGGAAGAGCTGCCCCACGTCCGAGGCCAGTGACTGCCGGGAGAAGACACCCGGCGTCTGAGGTCAGGGGCGGCCGGGAGGAGACACCCCGCATCCGAGGTCAGGGGCAGTCGGGAGAAGCCACCTCGAGCTTGAGGCCAGGGGCGGTGACCCCAGGGAGCCACCAGAAACCCGAGGCCAGGGGCGGCAGCTGGGAGGAGCCACCCACGCCCGAGGCCAGGGCCGGCGGCGGGAGGAGCAACCCAAGGATCCGTGGCTGTGCAGGGTCAGGAGGGCCTAGAGGGTCTATCCCACGTTGAAGGTCAGGAAAGGTGGCGGTAAGGAGATAGCCCTTGTCCAAGGTAAGGAGCGGCCGCTGTGCTTTGCTGAAGCAGCCGTGAAGAGATACCCCACACCCAAGGTAAGAGAAACCCAAGTAAGGTGATAGGTGGTGCAAGAGGGCATCAGAGGGCAGACATACTGAAACCATACTCACAGAAAACTAGTCAATCTAATCACACTAGGACCACAGCCTTGTCTAACTCAATGAAACTGAGCCATGCCTGCAGGGCAACCCAAGACAGGCGGGTCATGGTGGAGAGGGCTGACAGAACTTGGTCCACTGGAGAAGGGAGAAAGGATAGGGTACCCATTCCAGTATTCTTGGGCTTCCCTGGTGGCTTAGAAGGTAAAGAATCCACCTTTAAATAAGAAGACATGGGTTCAATCCTTGGGCTGGAAAGATCCTCTGGAGAAGGGATAGGCTACCCACTCCAGTATTCTGTCCTGGAGAATTCCATGGACTGTATAGTCCATGGGGTTGCAAAGAGTCGGACACGACTGAAAGACTTTCATTTTTCAAGATGAGGTATTACCTGGATGCTATTTGAGAACCGAAGATGAGCATCTAACCTAAAGTGCTCTGGAGGATAGGAAGACTTTCTGGAGAGGAGATGATAAAGCAGGAAGGAAATAGAGTTGGGAGATAAGAGAGTAGAGACCTTGAAGGTCCTTTCATGCCATACTAAGGAGTGTGAACTTTTCTTAAGGACGCTAGGGGTTTTTGAAAGTGACTTGATCAGATTTGACTTTTATAAAGATCACTCTGCTTGCTGAGTTAGGGCATAGATTAGCGGCAAAAGGATTCAGTTTAGTTCAATTGCTGTCATGTCCAACTCTTTGCGACCCCATGAATTCCAGCACGCCAGGCCTCCCTGTCCATCACCAAATGCAGGAGTTTCAGAAAAAGAAATTGATTTATCAGTGTTTTCAGTAACTTTGATTTCAAGCAAGAAATGATGGGGCCTGGTCTAAATAAATTATGATGGGAATGTACAGGAGATGGATTTTTGAGATGTTGCATATAATGTATAAGTATGTGGAAAATTAGGGAGAAGAGATACAAAGTGTTTAAACAAGGCCATAGTGTAACTGAAATTAACCACATTGCCCAACCTAAGCTTTAAATTATCTTTTCACATGAAAAATATACTGTCTTCAGTTTTCTTCATTCCTTGCTGACGTACTCTGATAATGCCTAATAACTTATTTTTGACTTAATGTCTAAATAAGAATTATTTATATCTGAGAATTATATATATATACATATGCATATATGTATGCATATACTTTTGTTCATGTATATGCATACACATAAATAATATGCATGCTGTTGTGGTAGTATGGTACACTGTGGCTGGGAGTTACAAACTAGGACTTGGCTCCAATATAAAGAACAATTATAAGAGCAGATAATTTTGAGAAATATAAAGAAAATATAAAAACAATTGGATAATTGGAAACCAAACAAGTATACTTAAGGAATAGTTTAGCAAATAGTTTAGCAAATACTATTTTGCTGTTCCTTGTGGAGTAGTTTCAATGGGATGAGTAAAGAAGTAGAAGTTTTAAGAAGTAGATTCTAGTCCCAGCTGTCCTAAAGTCCATCTGTGTAATCTTGGGCAGGGGACATTAATTACAGAACATAGTTCTAATATCCCTAAAATAATGATGTTAGACTAGATGTTTAAGACTAACATCTGCTTTAAAAGTTTCTCTAAGGGTTTCCTGAATAAAAAGATTCATTGGTGCCACCAGCACCCTAAATACCAGAAGAAAGGCAAATACTTCTGACAATAATGTGTCCAAAAATCAACATGACATTTCCTTATGTCAAAGATACATACTTCTATACAGAAAGAACATAGTTTATATGAAGGACAAGAATTTTCATAGCTAACCTGAGCTATAGAACAACCTCTTATGTCCATTCTTTACCATTCACTTAGATCTGTTTTATTGGGTAATTTGAAGCATGTAACTTAAAATATAAACATTTTTGCATTCTTGACTTTAAACAACAGAAATAAACACATGAAGCCTATGTAAATTAGAAACACATGTCATGTGACCACATAGCTCAGATCAGATATGTGCTCAGTAAATGGTCTAAATAATAATCCTATATATGACCTCTTGTATAATTTTATGAGGGGAAAATCAATAATATATAATCAAATGCAGTGTACTATATTTAGGTAATTTTGCTAGTTTTCAGAATTTTGAAAGCTGAGTCCTACTCCAATGTACATAGGCATAGGATAAAGCCAAATGTAAACATGTGTGCTGTAACTTCAACATACTGAGATTATTCCATATAGTCCATGATAAAACAGGAAGACAATAATTACTCAGTTAGAAAAACTAAAAACTAAACTATTTTAGAAAANGTTTTCAGAATTTTGAAAGCTGAGTCCTACTCCAATGTACATAGGCATAGGATAAAGCCAAATGTAAACATGTGTGCTGTAACTTCAACATACTGAGATTATTCCATATAGTCCATGATAAAACAGGAAGACAATAATTACTCAGTTAGAAAAACTAAAAACTAAACTATTTTAGAAAAACTAAAATAAAAAAAAATTGGATGGCAGTCACATTTCAATTAAGAAAGTAGGAATTTGTGTCCTCGTTCAATCTCTCGTTTAGTTAACCTTAGAGAAATCATTTCATCTTTCTGGGCTTTATTCCCATCTATAAAATGAGGGTAACATATCTATCTTTAAAGTTTCTTGTACAGATTTAATTATATAATTTACAGAAAAATATTGCATTGCACAAGACATTCATTGCAATGAACAGAAAATGGTTCAAATTGACTTAAAATCTAAATAAAATTTATAATTACAAATATCTGGAAAGAACAGAAGTTTAAAATTATTCTGATGGAGTTGAGTTCAAGCTATATAACCAGGAATCTATCTTTAATCTCTACTACTTTCTATTTTTTTTTTTCTGGTTTGGCTTCATTCTCTGTCAAACTACCCCCATAAAGTGGCGCCATTATCAGCTCTGGACATAAAGCATTTTTATAGCTAAAAAGACTAATGAAAACAGTATACTGTTTTCCCCAGTAATATCAACAGGTACTTGGAGCTCACTTGCTTGTCTGAACTAGTTGTTGTTTTTCAGTCACTCAGTGATGTTCGACTCTTTACAACCCCAAGGACTGCAGCGCTCCAGGCTCCACTGTCCTTCTTATCACCCAGAGTTTGGTCAGACTTATGTCCATCAGGTCAGTGATGCCATTCAACCATATCATCCTCTATGCCCTGCTTCTCCTCCTGCCATAAATCTTTCCCAAATTGGAGTCTTTCAGTGAGTCAGCTCTTCACATCAAGTGGCCAAAGTATTGGAGTTTCAGCTTCAGCATCAGTCCTTCCAGTGAGTATTCAGGGTTAATTTCCTTTTGGATTGACTGGTTTGATCTCCTTGCTGTCCAAGAGACTCTCAGGCATCTTATCTAGCACCACCATTTGAAAGCATCAGTTCTTTGGTGCTCATCCTTCTTTATGGTCCAGCTTTCACACCATATGGCTTTTTCCCATATTGGGAAAACCATAGCTTTGGCTATATGGACCTTGTTGGCAATCCTGTCTAGGTTTATCACAGTCTTTTTTCCAAAGAGTAAGTGTCTTTTAATTTCATGGTGGGAGTCACCATCTGCAGTGATTTTGGAACCCAAGAAAATAGTCTCTCCCTGTTTCCATTTTTTTCCCCATCTGTTTACCATTAAGTTATGGGACCTGATGCCATGATCTTAGTTTTTTTTTAATGTTTAGTTTTAAGCCAGGTGTTTCACTTTTTTTTTTCACCTTCAGTAAGAGGCTCTTTAGTTCCTGTTTGCTTTCTGCCATAAGGGTGATGTCATCTGCATGTCTGAGGTTACTAATATTTCTCCTGGCAATCTTGATTTCATCTTGTGCTTTATCCAGCCTGACATTTTGCATGATGTACTCTGTATATAAGTTAAATAAGCAGGGTGACAATATACAGCCTTGATGTACTCTTCCGAATTTTGAACCAGTTTGTTGTTCTATGTCTTTTTCTAACTATTGCTTCTTGACCTGCATACAGGTTTCTCAGGAGGCAGGAGAGGTGGTCTGGTATTCCCATTTCTTGAAGAATTTTCTGCAGTTTGTTGTGATCCACACAGTCAAAGATTTTAGTATAGTCAGTGAATAAGAAGCAGATGTTTTTCTGGAGTTCTCCTGATTTTTCTATAATCCACTGGATGTTGACAATTTGATCTCTGGTTCCTCTGTCTTTTCTAACTCCAACTTGAACATCTGGAAGTTCTCGGTTCATGTACTGTTGAAGCCTAACTTGGAGAATTTTGAGCATTACTTTGCTAATATTGCCACTCAGTTACTGACATAAATTCTTCTTTCAGCACTCAACCTCCATGTCCTTGAGTTCAAATTTCAAAAGGGAAAAATCTTGGTTTGCCTTGATTTGTGCCCGGTGTCTCCCTTCTCTAATCAGCAATATATATGGCAACCTGTGAGCATTACCTTGCTATCATGTAAAATGAGCACAATTGTATGGTAGTTTGAATATTCTTTGGCATTGCCCTTTGTGATTGGAACGAAAACTGACTTTTTCAGTCCTGTGGCCCCTGCTGAGTTTTCCAAATTTGCTGGCATATTTAGTGCAGTACTTCTACAGCATCATCTTTTAGGATCTGAGCTAGAGCCACATACCATTTACTGGCTCATATGATTGATGGGACAGATAAACTCATGTGCTGAGAATAGGTGGGAGAGGTCTGTTGGTAATACTACACTTTGAAGACTTACTTCCTACTACAGAAGGTGTACTAATATTCAGTTTCTATGCTATAAAACTCATCACTAAATTTGACTGAGGTTATACTCCTTATGGGCTGCTCCTCAGTTCAGTTCAGTTCAGTCGCTCAGTTGTGTCTTACTCTTCGCGACCCCATGAATTGCAGCACACCAGGCCTCCCTGTCCATCACCAACTCCCGGAGTTCACTCAGACTCATGTCCATTGAGTCAATGATGCCGTCCAGCCATCTCATCCTTGGTCGTCCCCTTCTCCTCCTGCCCCCAATCCCTCCCAGCATCAGAGTCTTTTCCAATGAGTCAACTCTTCGCATGAGGTGGCCAAAGTACTGGAGTTTCAGCTTTAGCATCATTCCTTCCAAAGAAACTCTAGGGCTGATCTCCTTCAGAACGGACTGGTTGGATCTCCTTCCAGTCCAAGGGACTCTCAAGCATCTTCTCCAACACCACAGACAGTGATTAAATGTAGTGGGGTCACCATGAGAAACTCATTCCCAAGAGGGACATGCCTACTGTGTTGGCTTAGGATGGTTGAGGGTCTCCCCTCAGCTTTGGTGAACCTACCAGTACATAACTGACTGACATTTTCTCCCTCTTTTCTTCACCCTGTGTTCAGATACACATAATCTGGTCACTGACCCTGTTATTCTTTGTTCTATCCCTATTTGCTTTCACATAGACATTTTCCCTAGTAAAACTCCTAGGACATTTATGTATGTTTTGGCATCTGCTTATCAGAATACTCAGACTTATATGGCTAGTTGCAGAATGGAAAAGAGTAGGCAAAGAGTGGGTATCCATTGCTCATTAAGGGAGTATCTGTTCTGGGAAGGTATAACCAATAGATGCTATTACCTACAAGGGTATTCTAATCTATAAGTTGGTCAATGACTGGAATTTGTGAGTCTTATTCTCTATTTGTATAAGAGTCACCAGTCTAAAGTTATGATCAGCATGTGGAATTCAATATTCAAAATATTAATTTTTATAAGCATATATAGTTGCTGAATTACTGTCCAATAGAGTGATTTTAGTTAGTACTAAGAATATCTTTGGTCTGCCCTTGAATAATAACTATCATCTATTTCTCAATGAGTCTAACATTATTATAAACATCTTCAGTGATCACTTTGTATACTGGTTCTCAAACCAGAGAAAGCCTGAGAGTTTGCCAGAGTGAAGACCATATGTAGAGCTGCTGAGTAAAGTTTCTCAGGGAAAGCCTGGCCATGCATATTTTTAAAATTTTTCCCCATGCGATTCCAGTACATAAATCAGGTAAAGATCTCCTGACCAAATGAACATCTTCATGTTCTAGGTGAAGAAACTAAGAATTCATTTTAAAGCACTTTAAAGTGACTTGCCCTAGAGTATGTATGTATGAGGTGGTTATTTTAGAAGTAAAAATTGGTTATCTGCCAAATTCTCGTTTGCTTCTTTTTTTTTTCCCCGCTAAATTGTTAACAGAGCTCTTAAATCATGCTTCATCTTGTGTTCCTCCTATTACTTCTCCTCTTCCCTTCTGAATCACTGCTCTGCTTTCTATTTTGCACATACGATAAATTTCTGTGCCCTTAGGACTTTTGAAGCTGCTGTTTCCTACTATGTGGAACATACTTTATCCTCTTCTTTTTGCAAAATAAATAAACTTTAAGTCATTGACTATTCCAGACTCCAGCTAATTTTCTATTGATAGAAGCTTTTATCTAATTATACAACTTTTTAATGAGGAAAAACAACGGCAAGTGAACACTTGTTTTACTTTCTAGCTTTCCTTTCCTTTCCTTTCTCCTTCCCAATAAAATTAGAACTAGATCATTTACTTATTTGAGGATACTTTTCAAAGCCTTAAAATAAGGAGAAACCACATATCTTTAACTGTTGTGTGTGTATGTACAGCATGTATAAGTTTTGTTGTTGTACATTCATTGTCTTTTCTTTTTCTTTGTATTTTTTCCCCTTCTTCTCAAAGACAGAGATGGAATGACTGACCTAGACCAGTAATACTCAGAATATGATCTCTAGGCAGCATCAGCACTTCTTGATGAATTGTTAGAAATTCAGTACTTTGAGTTCTATCTTTTGCTTATGAAATCAGAATTTCTGAAATAGGGGACCAGGAATCTATGTTTAAGTAGCTCTCAATGATTCTTATGTATATCAAAGCTTATCAGCCTGGTTTGAATTTTGTTAAAGAAAAACAACGCTAGATATTTGTTAAGGCAGTAAGACATTTTATTTAGTATTACTGCATTAGGAAGCAGACTTCATTGTCACCTTAGCTTAACTCAAATGACTGGGTATTTTAAAGGAAGTAAGAAGGAGAATGAGGGAAGCAGAATAATTATAAAATTTGAGGAATTGGGTTGGTCAGTGTGATTAAGCCATGTGAGTTTGTTCAGTTCAGTTGCTCAGTCGTGTCCAACTCTTTGCGACCCCATGAATTGCAGCACGCCAGGCCTCCCTGTTCATCACCATCTCTTGGAGTTCACTCAGACTCATGTCCATCGAGTCCTTGATGCCATCCAGCCATCTCATCCTCGGTTGTCCCCTTCTCCTCCTGCCCCCAATCCCTCTCAGCATCAGAGTCTTTTCCAATGAGTCAACTCTTCGCATGAGGTGGCCAAAGTACTGAAGTTTCAGCTTCAGCATCATTCCTTCCAAAGAAATCCTAGGGCTGATCTCCTTCAGAATGGACTGGTTGGATCTCCTTGCAGTCCAAGGGACTCTCAAGAATCTTCTCCCACACCACAGTTCAAAAGCATCAATTCTTCGGCGCTCAGCCTTCTTCACAGTCCAACTCTCACATCCATACATGACCACAGGAAAAACCATAGCCTTGACTAGATGTTAATTGATATTTATTTGAAGAAGCATGTCTGTAGGACAGGAGATAGTTTTACAAATTGGAACAACATGCCCAACACAGTTAGGCTCTTACCCTTTCACAGATCTAAGAAGTAAGAGAGAAAAAGCGTCTCACTGGAGGTTTGCATTTCAAAGAGATGGCTCTCAGGTACTTAAGGAAACAGTTCTGGGTGGTAGAAGATTTACATCACTGAAGAATGGAGAGAACTTTATAGTTGTAAGCTTTCTGAAGGATCTTCTCCAAGAAAAGAGGCTCAGGAATCTATTGTCAGGTTTTGGCTGAAACAGTAAATGTCGTTGACAGTTTTTAACTGTTCTAGGTAAGATTTGTCCTAGGAACATAGTCTTGAGCTGACAGAAACCATATTAGTGTTCCTTCAAGTCTCCCAAAGCGGTGGATGGACAGAATCATTTGCTTTGCGAGTTGAATTTCTTATAGACCAAGGTTGAGGCCAATTGGGAAGGCTTAGAGGAGCCTGACTAGAGTCTGATCAAGTAGAGATTTTTTGCCATTTGTGTTCCTACGGTGGAGGTTTCATAACTTAAGTAGTTTGAAGTTGGCAACCTTCTACAAAAGCTATATAACAACTTAAAAATTGCTACCTTAAGGAGTATAAACTTGATTTGGTGTATTCCCATCTCTCATTTTGAAGCTCTCTTCTTTTCCTTCCTCTGCAAAATGTTTATTCTTCTGACTTTCAAAGGATCCCACCTGACTGTATATTTTAAGGCATTTTTAATACTTACCTCTTTTGCTCACCAATCTAATCATTTGATCTTTTCTTAAATATTGGATTTGGATGTATGATCAAAAGAGTTTCATAGTATTAGCTGTCATTGAGGCTTATTCTTCCTAAGGTGTAGAGTGAGGGATTGAGGAGAATAATATTTAAAATGAAAAGTTTGTTTAAAAAAACTCTAATGACATTTGTAAAGTGACTTGAGAAAATGGAATTACTAGTTGAGTAGTTTGGTACATGTTGCTTAATTAACATCACTGAAAATTTTAACCATTTAAAACAATTTATTAAGCTTTCAGCTCATATATTCCAATCTCATTCCTTCTTGAATCTGCTGGAACTATCAAGTAAATATTTACACATGGAAAAATTCTAAACCACTCTTTAAAAAACAAGAGAATAATCAATCAGTTGACCAGTTATTTTCAGACATTTATGTAGGATTTAGAGAGATGAAATTATAACTAGAGAATTAACTATAATCTTATTCATGATATGCAAAGGATGGAAGTCACCTGTTTAGTAACATCTTAGAATTTCATAACCAACCAATGGCGAATTTACAAGTGAGACTGAGTAGCCTGGAATTTAAAAAGAGAGACCTATTATGGAAAATTCTTGCTCCTTCTTTCAAAATGTAATGAACCAGACTTTACAAATGCATAAAGCTTCTAACACATCCTCTCAACAAAATCTTAGAGGATGTGATATTTATTGAAAGAAATAAAATGCAATCTAGAAAGATGACCCAGAGACATGATATGGGGAGGGTAGTGGGAGGGGGGTTCAGGATTGGGAACTCATGTATACCCATGGCGGATTCATGTCAAGGTATGGCAAAACCAATACAGTATAG
>SJYT01015697.1:5401-15753 GCA_006410635.1 Cephalophus harveyi | reverse complement strand
CTGTTAAGCCTCTCAGAAAGTTAATTAAAAAGTATTTGTTCTCTATATGTGGCAAAATTCATTTTAAATGATCTGCTTTCTCTACAATTGTAACATAATGAGAGAAAGTTAAAATTAAAGTGTTAGGTAAATAGCAAATCCCTTTAGCAAATAAATATCTTTAAATAATATTAATATTTTTATAAAATAAAATCTTTAGAAGTTGCTTTATAGAGGAAAGACATCTAATATAATAAGGTGATCTGTAACACTTTAGAATGCCTAAAATTAAGAGTAAAGTATATCTCTACAGGATTAATATGTCTGACCATAGAAAGGGGAATGCTTATGAATCCTTAGTATGTGTCCTCTAAATTGTTGGCGAAATATTTACATATTTTCAGATTTTTATTGAATTGATAAATAAGATATTTGTGTTTCTCCCTGATGAGTGAGAAAAAGCAAATGTCACATGAAAAGTGTAAACACAGGTAAAGATCTATAATCAAATATAATTCATACAGATATTTACAAAGATTTAATGTATTCCTCTTTAAAATAAAATTCCAATAATTTCCCTGTAACTCTTGATCTCCTTCCACCCAAGTTTTAAAAGTCGTGCATCTAATTATTCCTTCTTTCCTTGTCAACTTTCTATCCTGTTTGGCTTTCTTCTACATTGATTTCAGGTATATTTTAGTTGTTTTCAATCACCAAGTTGGTCCAACTGTTTGTGATGACATGGACTGTAGCGTGCCCAGCTCCTCTGTCCTCCACTATCTCTTGGAGTTTGCTCAAATTCATGTCCATTGAGTTGGTGATGCTATCTAAACATTATATCTTCTGCCCCTTCTCCTTTTGCCTTCAATCTTTCCTAGCATCAGGGTCTTTTCCAGTGAGTTACCTCTTTGCATCAGGTGGCCAGAGTATTGGAGCTTCAACTTCAGCATCAGTCCTTCCAATGAAGGTTCAGGGTTGACTTTGTTTAGGATTTGAGTGGTTGNCTATCTAAACATTATATCTTCTGCCCCTTCTCCTTTTGCCTTCAATCTTTCCTAGCATCAGGGTCTTTTCCAGTGAGTTACCTCTTTGCATCAGGTGGCCAGAGTATTGGAGCTTCAACTTCAGCATCAGTCCTTCCAATGAAGGTTCAGGGTTGACTTTGTTTAGGATTTGAGTGGTTGTATCTCTTTGCTGTCCACAGGACTCTCAAGAGTCTTCTCCAGCACCACTATTCAAAAGCATCAGTTCTTCAGC
This sequence comes from Cephalophus harveyi, assembly GCA_006410635.1. Lineage (NCBI taxonomy): Eukaryota > Metazoa > Chordata > Mammalia > Artiodactyla > Bovidae > Cephalophus > Cephalophus harveyi. The sequence continues at coordinate 14,517 of SJYT01015697.1, read as the reverse complement.
ACTCAGCCTTTATGGTCCTACTCTCACATCTATACTGGAAAAACCATAGCTTTGACTATACAAAATCTTTGTTGGCAAAGTGATATCTCTGCTTTTTAATACACCATCTAGTTTTGTCATAGCTAGCTTTTCCTCCAAGGAACAAGCATCTTTTCACTCTGTGCTGTAGTCACTGTCTGCAGTGATTTTGGATACCAAGAAAATAAAATCTATTACTGCTTCCACTTTTTCCCCTTCTATTTGCCATGGGGTGATGGGACCGGAGTTCTTTGAGGGAAATTCTCTGTGATCCAGGCAGTTGTGAATGATGCTTTAGATGCCACATATCCTAGCAGCAGGTATTTAGTGTGTTGGACTTGAGGACATCTGAATGGAGCAGCAAAGTACCCACTATAGTGCTTCTCTGGCACAGATGTGATGTTCAATCTTAAAGTTTACTTATTGGTTTTACTAGATTGTGAGCTCCTTGATGGAAGAGGTTATTTCTCAGGTTTCATTACATTCTTTGCTCCCAACACAAAGCCACATGTGAGGAAGACACACTTGTTGATTGAAGATATGGTACTAGAAAAGTAGTTTTGTGGAAGAAATTTTAACATTTTAACGATGAAGGAGAGGAGTAGATAATAATGCTGGATAAAGATAAACTATTTCTAAATATTCAAATGTAAAATAAATCTCATTTTTCTAAAAAATGATGTGCTACAATAGCTTTCATGAATACTTCATCAATATGGCTTAAAGAGATGTGAGGTGAGGTGAAGTCACTCAGTCGTGTCCGACTCTTTGTGACCCAATGGACTGTAGCCTATCAGGCTCCTCCGTCCCTGGGATTTTCCAGGCAAGAGTGCTGGAGTGGATTGCCATTTCCTTCTCCAGGGGAACTTCCCGACCCAGGAATCGAACCCGGGTCTCCCACATTGCAGGCAGACGCTTTACCGCCTAAGCCACCGGGGAAGCCCTCTAAAGAGATGTATTAGTGCTTTATTACATAACATGTGTTTATATTTTAATGTGAAGCTTTTGCATCACATATCTATAAAGGTAACTATCTTAAACCAAATTAAACTGTGGCAATAATGTTCTACAATTGACCTTGTTTGTTTGGAAAATAAATACAATTTTATAAGGAAGTGAGATATAAATTATAAAATTCTTGATATTTTCATAAATTTTACTTATTTGGGCTTAATTGGTATATTCATTGGTTTTGTCTGCAAATACCAAATTACCTGGCATTGGATTTAACAAGCAAAAAAGGTTTATTTCTATTCAATAAGAAGTCACACCAGTCAACAATATTATCACGTTCCCAGCTGTCTTCTACCCTATACCTTGCCAACCTTAGCAATCATTTTATTGTCTTATGCTGCTGTACCTTCCAGCATCGTGTCCACATTCAAGAAGGAGACTGGAGGTGATAATATATTTCTCTCTCTCTTTTATGAAAAAGGAAGTCTCTCTTACAGCTGCCCCAACATACTTCAATTATTACTTGTGCCAGATTTCTGTCTATATCTCTCTGGTTGAATCTAAGTAAAAGGGAGAATGACAAGATCAATAGTGCTTTTTCTAGTATCTATATATAGGAGGTAACCAACAATGGAAGAGTTCGTGATAAATATTGGTCTACTCAACAAACAGGATCTAACATACTAGAACTTCTATTTGCATGGCTCCTGTGATGAACATTTCTAAGAGCAGTGGAGAAAAGAGGTGGATTAGAAAAGACTAAAAGCACCTAGGAGGCTGGAATAATTTTGTGTTTGTCTCTGCATTCCCATTGCCTATCACTGTGCCTTGCACTTAAGAGAGAATAAATGCTTGTTGACTTAATTATTGCTAATCATATCATTCTTTTAAATGTTCACTATAGATATTATAGATGCATATATTATGGATAACTTTTATATTATCATATTTCCAATGCGAGCCTAGATATAAGTATAAAATCACTTCAGTTGTACAATTAGAGTTTCAATTTAATGTTCCAAGGAGAAATTCAGCAGCATACATTTAAGAAAGACGGTATTTAGATATTGAATTTAAAAACAGGAATGAAATAAATGTTGAAGACTGCTTTATGAATGTCATAGTATTTGTTAAAATTCCACATAAGTATTTCAGTAGTGGAGTGACAGTTCACCAAATGAATTAGAACACCATATAATTATCCTTAAGTAATGCAAACGAAGATCCCATATGACTTGTGATAGTGGCATATAATGATAGTGTCATCTCTCCACTTAGGGTACAACATGCCATCAGAAAAGATGAGATGAAGCCTAAATGGGTGGGTAATGCTCCATATTACAAACTTAACAGATTATGACATCAGACTGATACCCAATCCATCTGTTAGCTTGCAGGACAGAGGACATATTGTTATGGTGATTAGGCCAGGTGGTATTTCATTTGATATCACAGCTGTGCAAAACTTCCCCACAGAAACCTAAAACCATGTGAAACAGTCCTTGTTTGGGGTCACACTGAAAAGAAAGAGCAGCAGCTGGGGTATATTCTTAACAAGTTCCATGCAGAAATTCTTTAGCTGTAATTAAAAATAATATCTTTTACAATATGTTATGAAGAATGAAGAATTAAAATGTAGGTTCTGCTGTTTGCTTCCAGATTATATGGTATAATTTTTGAATTTCTGATCAGTTCACTCAGTCATACACAGCTAAAGACAGTTATTGCATATGTAGAATCTGTTATGCAACATAATATTGAAATGATTCACATCAAGAGTATAGTTTAGTTTGGGGACACAGTATGTTCTTAATAAATGTTACCTATTATTTTCATTCTCAAGTGCTGTGAATTTCTAATTTCTGAGTCTCCTGTCCACACCTGTCCCATCTTTCGTTATTTAATTTTGCTTCTCTAAAAATAGTTGTATTAAGCATATTTATACAGTGGAAACAGTGTCAGACTTTTTTGGGGGTTTGCTAATGGATATGCTTCCTGCCTGGAGCAAATGCCAAAACAGAAAATCACTGGTTATGTTTTCATAGTACAATTTACTCATGTTCAGTAAGGGATATGGGGGATTAGAAGTACCAAACTGATAGAAAGTTAGATTGATTTATTTCCATAGACATGTTAATTGCAAAGGGATGCCATGGTGTCTTCCACTCCAGGTCTATATCCTGAAAGAGCTGTTGCCTGCAAATTCAGTCATATCATATTTAGTAAAGAATATCTTTATTAGATTATTTTAAAGATAAAGAAGGAAAAGACCCAGATGCCTTATAAAGCAGTATGGCTTACCCCATAATTTATGATATAAGGCTTTCTTTGTACTATTTAAAAGATCTGAAGATCTAAAACATGAGGCAAATTGTAATTTTACTGAGATACTTTAGAACTTGGGTCGTTGAGACTGATCAAGCATCCACATCGCCACACAGTTTGTTTATATTTTACACTTCTGTTTGTGAATAATTCTCATAAGATGTTGAAAACACAAATAAGAGCTTTCTCTGGGTGTATGTTGTGGTGAGGCGGAGATGGGGGAGGTAGAGGGAGAGATTGAGAGTGCGTCAGTCAGAAGTTAATTAAAAATGCTAGTGATGTAAGTCCATGGCACCCCACTCCAGTACTCTTGCCTGGAAAATCCCACGGACGGAGGAGCCTGGTAGGCTGCAGTCCATAAGGTCCCTAAGAGTCGGACACGACTGANTGAGAGTGCGTCAGTCAGAAGTTAATTAAAAATGCTAGTGATGTAAGTCCATGGCACCCCACTCCAGTACTCTTGCCTGGAAAATCCCACGGATGGAGGAGCCTGGTAGGCTGCAGTCCATAAGGTCCCTAAGAGTCGGACACGACTGAACGACTTCACTTTCACTTTTCACTTTCACGCATTGGAGAAGGCAATGGCAACCCACTCCAGTGTTCTTGCCTGGAGAATTCCAGGGACAGGGGAGCCTGGTGGGCTGCTGTCTGTGGGGTTGCATAGAGTCGGACATGACTGAAGCGATTTATCAGCAGCAGCAGCAGCAGCAGCAGCAGTGATATAAGTAAGAAGTGAACTACAAAGGTGATATTTCTTAGTGTTAAGAAAAAGTATCTAGAAATTTAAGTAAGCCATAAGCAAGACTGCATAGCTTTCCATGTCATACTGGAACACTATCTAACAGAGCTTTCAAATGAATTTTCCTTAGGAGATCATGCCTTGGTTTGATGTTCTACTGATTTTGTTATATTCTATGAGAACTTGTGGGTTTTATCCAGAAAAAATGCAAATGATCCTTACCATGGATAGAACTAGATACTAATATTCACTGTTGTATTGCCCTGCAAGACTTTAACCTGTTTAACTTAGCAAACTTCTTTTAGCATGACATTCCTCCTTATTAGTTATTTACATCTCTCTGTCTCTAAAACTCAGTGAATTGGCTTTATCACCTTACAGTTCCCTCATGAATGAGTTGAATAAGATTTTGACATATACCTATTCTCAATTTTAGAGACAGTCACATTTTAAACTTTTTGCAAGTTATGCTTTGACAGTATGAATGTCCTTTGTGGGGGGAAAGAAAATCGAACGTCTCTCCCTGCTGCATGATCCTCTATAATGATGCTAAACATAATACCATGAAGTGAAGTTGCTCAGTCGTGTCTGACTTTTTGCGACCTCATGGGCTATAGCCTACCAGGCTCCTCTGTTCATGGGATTTTCCAGGCAATAGTACTGGAGTGGATTGCCATTTCCTTCTCCAGTGGATCTTCCTGACCCAGGGATCAAACCCGGGTCTCCCACATTGTAGACAGATGCTTTACCATTTGAGCCACCAGGGAAGTCCTACATTTAATATATTACAGTATCAATGCTTAACTTTAAAATAGTGAGTTACTAGCATTTTCTTAATGGTATTTAAATCTATTAATGAGTATTTCAAATATGTGAAGTATGTACATTTTTAGCATTTAAATCTGCCCCCCCCAAATATTTACAATCTTTTTGAAATAAAGTCCATTTATATTCTCCACTGGATTAAAACGCAGTATAATACCTTTGCAATGTACATGTTAATGTGCTTTGTAGGTAGAATTAATTCAGAATAAATAGATCATCACCACTGAAAGTAAATGTATATAGTTTTCATGCTGCAATCTAGGAGAATTAAGAGGATGTTGCTCACTGATAAGAAACTGCAGCAATTTTATTATAAAGTTTATAAAGTAACACTTTCTAATTTGATTTGAATGTTAAATCCCATGGGAATATAACATGTATTTTGCTGTCTACAAATGATATTTTTTAAATGAAGTTCTGAAATGTCACCTGCACTTTTTTAAATCTCATGAATAGTTTTGAAATCCTGTTCCAGTGTAGTACTCCTGGAAAAAAAGAAAAAAAAAAACCAATTTGAAGCGACTTGTTCTTAACTAGAAAAATAATCAGCTTCACTAATGTCTTTTTGCCTGTACTTGGAATCATTAAAAACCTAGAGGTGTTACTAATTATTCTCAGTAACCCTTTCTTCACTCTGTTTGAGTAAGCTCCGGGAGTTGGTGGTGGACAGGGAAACCTGGTGTGCTGCAGTCCATGGAGTCACAAAGAGTCGGACATGACTGAGTGACTGAACTGAACTGAACTGAGCTGAAGGAGCATATTCCCAGTGATAGTTGCATTTGTAAGTTAGAGAATTAATAGGATTACTGATAAAGTCAACTCCCTACATTGTGTGAGAAATACTGAAGGAGGCCTTCAGAGGAGTCAGAGTTCCCAGTGGCCTGCCAGGTCATTGTCTGAGAGGCTGCTTAAAAAAAAATGCAAGATAGGAACTTGGTCTTGAAAGATGGTGAGGATTTGAATGGGAGCAATGTTGAAAGAGGGCTTCCCAAGTGGCACTAGCGGTGAAGAATCTGCCTGCCAGTGCAGGTGACAAAAAGATGCAGGTTCTATCCCTGGGTGGGGAAGGAAGATCTCTGGGTGTGGGAAATGGCAACCAACTCCAGTATTCTTGCCTGGAAAATTCCACAGACAGAGGAGCCTGGCAGGCTACAGTCCATGGGGTCACAAAGAGTTGGACTAAACACACACACAATGGAATAACTATACCCAGAAGGCACTGAGATATGGGACTATATGTGGGGGAGGTTAGAACAGAGAATGCAGCTTTTCTTTCTTTTCTTTAATGTTGTAAGGGGGCATTTTAAAGGTGAAAGAAAAAAGAGTAAAGGTATATTAGCAAGAGTATGTATGATTGTGTTAGAGAGAAAAACACAAAAATGGTTAAAATTGTTTATGTAGGAGGGAAATGGACAATATACGTCATTTTGAAAGAGAGCTCTAAAACACTGTTGATAGTGACCTGAATTACTGTGTTCAGAAGGGCTGTGAGATTAGATTCAGACTCTGAAGGAAAGAGTTGTGATTTCCCAGGGATATCTCCCATCAGCACAGGAACTGAGCTCCAGAGGAGGGAGGTGGTGATGTGGAGAGCTATGGTACCAGGTTTCTGTGGCTTGGTTTGTCATGGGGAGGTCAGACAGTCTCAGTTTACAGAGAAAGTTAGACTGCAGTTCCAGAATAACCTCAAACTCAGTTTCCCCAATTCTGTTTGTTTTACATTCAGTTCAGTTCAGTCCAGTCGCTCAGTCGTGTCCGACTCTTTGTAACCCCATGAAACTCAGCATGCCAGGACTCCCTGTCCATCGCCAACTCCCAGAGNCAGTTCCAGAATAACCTCAAACTCAGTTTCCCCAATTCTGTTTGTTTTACATTCAGTTCAGTTCAGTCCAGTCGCTCAGTCGTGTCCGACTCTTTGTAACCCCATGAAACTCAGCATGCCAGGACTCCCTGTCCATCGCCAACTCCCAGAGTTCAGTAAAACCCATGTCCATTAAGTCGGTGATGCTATGCAACCATCTCATCCTCTGTCGTCCCCTTCTCCTGCCCTCAATCTTTCCCAACATCAGGGGCTTTTCAAATGAGTCAGTTCTTCGCATCAGGTGGCCAAAGTATTGGAGTTTCAGCTTCAGTATCAGTTCTTCCAATGAACACCCAGGACTGATCTCCTTTAGGATGGACTGGTTGGATCTCCTTGCAGTCCAAGGGACTCTCAAGAGTCTTCTCCAACACCACAGTTCAAAATCATCAATCCTTCAGAGCTCAGCTTTCTTTATAGCCCAACTCTCATATCCATACATGACTACTGGAAAAACCACAGCCTTGACTAGACAGACCTTTGTTGACAAAGTAATGTTTATGCTTTTTAATATGCTATCTAGGTTGGTCGTAACTTTCCTTTCAAGGAGTAAACGTCTTTTAATTTCATGGATGCAATCACCATCTGCAGTGATTTTGGTACATTGCATTACAGCAAAATATTAGCATAACTATAGAGTCAAATTCTATTCATATTTCTTTGCTTACTGTACATTTTCCTCTAGCTTTTTGAAAAAGTGGGCAATTTAAAATACTGTACACAGTCTTTTTCCTCTCAAGCTCTAAGGTAGATTGTTAATGTGACATAGAACTTTGAAATTACACAGAGACATCCTAGGGGCTTTTCATTTATAGAAACATGGTTCTGCAGCAAGGATTGTTGTCTCAAGACCAAAAAGAAAAGTCATATAGAGGGGTGACTTTTATATTTCAAGAAAATGTAATTTTGGACAAATTCTGAGACCCTGACTTTGAGCTAGGCGTAATTATAGGAAAAACTTTCCTAAAATTATTTGACATATTTTCCTAGGAATTTAATGCTCTAGTAAATATTTCAAAATGACCATTTCCTCAAAGGGCTCTAAATAGGCATATTTATTTAATTGGTGTTTCAGCTTCATAGGTTATCATTAATGTTGTTAATACTGTTCATCAGATTTCAAGTAACACCCAGTATGTATTTTCAACGTATTAAAATTGAGGTTTTAAAAAAACAATAGTGGGAAGGATATCAATAGAAAGTGGGCTTTCTTTTAATTGATAAAAGAAAAATTTATCAATATAAAAATTGATATCTAACAGATCTTCAGTTCAGTCACTCATTCGTGTCCGACTCTTTGCGACCCCGTGGACTGTAACCTACTAGGCTTCTCCGTCCGTGGGATTCTCCAGGCAAGAATACTGGAGTGGATTGCCATTTCCTTCTCCAGGGGATCTTCCCGACCCAGGGATCGAACCCGGGTCTCCCGCATTAGAGGCAGACGCTTTAACCTCTGAGCCACCTTAGATAAAATATTTTAACAATAATTGGATTTCTACTGTACATAAAAAATTAACACCCATTCAAAAACTAATCTCTGCAATTTTAAAAGAATACCTTATCTTTATAGTTAAACAGTGTGGAGATAAAATTTAATTTTAACAAAAAATAATAATTATAATAATTTTAATAAATGAAACCCCTCTCTACTACTCTGTCACTGTAGTAAGGATATGTACACCTTCATAAGCATACACATATGCAATACATACATACCTCTACATATTTCATCATTAAGAAACGGGTCATGCTCTGCATGTTTGACTGCAACTTTCTTTTTACGATTAGCCATATATCAAATGCATATTTCAAGGTTAGTATTTGTAGATCTATTTCATTAATTTTAATGGCACGCACTATTTATTTAATGATGTACCTTTACTTACTTAAACATTTCCAAATGTTAGGAATTTGCCTTGTTTCTCATTCTTTGTCATGGCAATTAGTACCACAATGAACATATTTTCTATGTATCTCTTTGCAGAAACATGTGATGGTTTACAATAGAAACTAGAGGAGATATGGGCTTCCCAGATGGCTCATTGGTAAATAATACACCTGCCAGTGCAGGAAATGCAGGAGACATGGATTTGATCCCTGGGTCTAAAAGATCCCCTAGAGTAGGTAATAGCAACCCACTCCAGTATTCTTGTCTGGAGAACCCCATGGACAGAGGAACTTGGTAGGCCACAGTCCATAGGGTCTCAAACGATTGGATACAACTGAGCACTCACACACACATAGAGAAGACATTTCTGGAATCAGGAATTATAACTCAATTTTCCTCAATGAAAAGGCGATTGTAACAAAAATATCACAGAATTAATTTTGCCACACCGTTGCTAACACTGGATATTATCAAACATTTTAAATTCTTCAAGTCTGATTGAAAAAAAA
>SJYT01015687.1:41744-146736 GCA_006410635.1 Cephalophus harveyi | reverse complement strand
GACTGCAAGGAGATCCAACCAGTCCATTCTGAAGGAGATCAGCCCTGGGATTTCTTTGGAAGGAATGATGCTAAAGCTGAAACTCCAGTACTTTGGCCACCTCATGCGAAGAGTTGACTCATTGGAAACGACTCTGATGCTGGGAGGGATTGGGGGCAGGAGGAGAAGGGGACGACCGAGGATGAGATGGCTGGATGGCATCACTGACTTGATGGACGTGAGTCTGAGTGAACTCCGGGAGTTGGTGATGGACAGGGAGGCCTGGTGTACTGCGATTCATGGGGTCGCAAAGAGTCAGGCACGACTGAGTGACTGAACTGAACACCTAAAGCAACTAGAAAAGGAAGAAATGAAGAACCCCAGGGTTAGTAAAAGGAAAGAAATCTTAAAAATTAGGGCAGAAATAAATGTGAAAGAAACAAATGACACCATAGCAAATATTAAAAAAGTCAAAAGCTGGTTTTTTGAGATGATAAATAAGATTGACAAACCATTAGCCAGACTCATCAAGAAACAAAGGGAGAAAAATCAAATCAATAAAATTAGAAATGAAAATGGAGAGATCACAACAGACAACACAGAAATACAAAGGATCATAAGAGACTACTATCAGCAATTATATGCCAATAAATGGACAACGTGGAAGAAATGGACAAATTCTTAGAAAAGTACAACTTTCCAAAACTGAACCAGGAAGAAATAGAAAATCTTAACAGACCCATCACAAGCACAGAAATTGAAACTGTAATCAGAAATTTTCCAGGAAACAAAAGCCCAGGACCAGATGGCTTTACAGCTGAATTCTACCCAAAATTTAGAGAGCTAACACCTATCCTACTCAAACTCTTCCAGAAAATTGCAGAGGAAGGTAAACTTCCAAACTCATTCTAATAGGCCACCATCACCCTAACACCAAAACCTGATAAAGATGCCACAAAAAAAGAAAACTACAGGCCAATATCTCTGATGAACATAGACGTAAAAATCCTTAACAAAATTCTAGCAATCAGAATCCAACAACACATTAAAAAGATCATACACCATGACCAAGTGGGCTTTATCCCAGGGATGCAAGGATTCTTCAATATCCGCAAATCAATCAATGTAATACACCACATTAACAAATTGAAAAATAAAAGCCATATGACTATCTCAATAGGTACAGAGAAAGCCATTGACAAAATTCAACATCCATTTATGATAAAAACTCTCCAGAAAGCAGGAATAGAAGGAATATCCCTCAACATAATAAAAGCTATATATGACAAACCCACAGCAAGCATTATCCTCAATGGTGAAAAATTGGAAATATTTCCCATAAAGTCAGGAACAAGACACTTTTACCACTACTATTCAACATAGTTCTGGAAGTTTTGGCCACAGCAATCAGAGCAGAAAAATAAAAGGAATCCAAATTGGAAAAGAAGAAGTAAAACTCTCACTGTTTGCAGATGACATGATCCTCTACATAGAAAACCCTAAAGACTCCACCAGAAAATTACTAGAGCTAATCAATGAATATAGTAAAGTTGCAGGATATAAAATCAACACACAGAAATTTCTTGTTTTTTGAACCATTCTGATAGTGGTTTTAATTTGCATTTTTGTTGTGACTAATGATGTTGAATATCTTTTCACGTCCTTATTTGCCATTTATATGCTTTGTTAAGAACTTCCCTGGTAGCTCAGTGGTAAAGAATCCACCTGCCAATGCAGGAGACCAGGGATCAATCCCAGGGTAGGGAAGATTCCCTGGAGTAGGAAACGGCAACCCACTCCAGTATTCATACCTGGGAAATCCCATGGACAGAGGAGCCTGGTGGGCTACAGTCCATAGGATCCCAAAGAGTTAGACATGACTCAGCAACTAAATAACAACAATATACTTTCTTATGTAAAGTGTCTGTTCAAATCTCTTCCCATTTTTTTTTACTGGCTTGTTTTCTTATTAGTGAGTTTTGAGAGTTCTTTTATTTTCTGGATACACGTTCTTTCAGAGATGATATTCTGCAAGTAGTTCTTCCAGATTGTGTTTGTCTTTTCAGACTGTTTTTTTTACATGTCAGAAACTTTACATTTTGATGATTTCCAATTTATCATTCTTACATGTCAACTTTAAATTCTTGCCTAATCTGAGACTTCAGTGATTTTCTCTTGTGTTTTCTTCTAGAAGTATTATAGTTTTAACTCTTACATTCAGACCTATAATCCAGTTAGAGTTAATTTTCTTATTTAAAATTCATGTTTTGTTCATGAATGTCCAATCAGTTCAATGCCATTCACTGAAAATATTCTCTTTTGTCCATGAAGTTCAGTTCAATTCAGTCACTCAGTCATGTCCAACTCTTTGCGACCCCATGAATCGCAGCACGCCAGGCCTCACTATCCATCACCAACTCCCAGAGTTCACTCAGACTCACATCCATTGAGTCCATGATGCCATCCAGCCATCTCATCCTCTGTCATCCCCTTCTCCTCCTGCCCCCAATCCCTCCCAGCATCAGAGTCTTTTCCAATGAGTCAACTCTTCGCATGAGGTGGCCAGTATTGGAGTTTCAGCTTTAGCCTCAGTCCTTCACCCAGGACTGATCTCCTTTAGAATGGACTGGTTGGATCTCCATGCAGTCCAAGGACTCTCAAGAGTCTTCTTCAACACCACAGTTCAAAAGCATCAATTCTTTGGCACTCAGCTTTCTTCACAGTCCAACTCTCACATCCATACATGACCACTGGAAAAACCATAGCCTTGACTAGACGGACCTTTGTTGGCAAAGTAATGTCTCTGCTTTTCAGTATGCTATCTAGGTTGGTCATAACTTTCTTTCCCAGGAGTAAGCGTCTTTTAATTTCATGGCTGCAGTCACCATCTGCAGTGATTTTGGAGCCCAAGAAAATAAAGTCTGACACTGTTTCCACTGTTTCCCCATCTATTTCCCATGAAGAGATGGGACCAGATGCCATGATCTTCGTTTTCTGAATGTTGAGCTTTAAACAACTTTTTGCACTTTCATCAAGAGGCTCTTTAGTTCTTCTTCACTTTCTGCCATAAGGGTGGTATCATCTGCATATCTGAGGTTATTGATATTTCTCCCGGCAATCTTCATTCCAACTTGTGCTTCTTCCAGCCCAGCGTTTCTCATGATGTACTCTGCATATAAGTTAAATAAGCAGGGTGACAATATACAGCCTTGACATACTCCTTTTCCTATTTGGAACCAGTCTGTTGTTCTGNGCTTTAAGCCAACTTTTTCACTCTCCTCTTTTACTTTCATCAGGAAGCTTTTTAGTTCCTCTTCACTTTCTGCCATAAGGGTGGTGTCATCTGCATATCTGAGGTTATTGATATTTCTCCCAGCAAGCTTGATTCCAGCTTGTGCTTCTTCCAGCCCAGCGTTTCTCATGATGTACTCTGCATATAAGTTAAATAAGCAGGGTGACAATATACAGCCTTGACATACTCCTTTTCCTATTTGGAACCAGTCTGTTGTTCCATGTCCAGTTCTAACTGTTGCTTCCTGACCTGCATATAGGTTTCTCAAGAGGCAGGTCAGGTGGTCTGGTATTCCATCTCTTTCAGAATTTTCCACAGTTTATTGTGAAATGTTATTAATATAGACAATCTAGAACTTTTATAGTTTCTGAAATGTGTATATGTCTTGGTATTATGTTTTATTTTAGTTGTTATTTTAAAATTCTGTATGTCACAACAACATGGATAAGCTTCTTTGCCAAGAATCAGATCTTTAACCTTGACTTTTTAAGAACTTGATCATTCATAGGTAGCAAAGGTGATACTTTGCAAAACTGCCACATCTTCAAGAAGAGTCATTGAAAGAGATTTCTGATAACTTTTAAAATATTATTGCTAAACTAGGTAAGATATTTTAAAAGTCTAAAGGAAAGAGGGTTATTTTTTACATGTCGTGTATGGGAATCATATAATTAACAAATGTGCCTCCAAGTCTTACTAGATTCCAGTCCCAGTGATTACTTTTTTCTTTCACTTTTTAGACAAGGTAGATTCAATTTCTATCGCTATAGAGTTTATATCTCAGTAAAGAAGGCAGATATTAGGCCTCATAAAACAATATGATGAGAGTGACAATACTGACATTAATAATAATGCACAGTGTTTGCCAAGTGTTTTTTGTCTTTCAGTTACTTTGCTTCATGCTTTAAATGTGTGAATTCAATTTTCACAGCACCAACATGGATTGGGCCCTACTGGTCCTCAGTAGGGTAAGAGATATTTCCAAGCTCACACAGGTAGTGGAGTAGGGATTTCAATTTTTTGCAGAACCAGAGCCCAGGCAATTCTTTGCACAATGTTAATATATAGGAGATCCTAAGGTCCGTCTAGTCAAGGCTATGGTTTTTCCTGTGGTCATGTATGGATGTGAGAGTTGGACTGTGAAGAAAGCTGAGCGCCAAAGAATTGATGCTTTTGAACTGTGGTGTTGGAGAAGACTCTTGAGAGTCCCTTGGACTGCAAGGAGATACAACCAGTCCATTCTGAAGGTACTGTATAGAGCTTCTCCATCTTTGGCTGCAAAGAATATAATCAATCTGATTTCGGTGTTGACCATCTGGTGATGTCCATGTGTAGAGTCTTCTCTTGTGTTGTTTGAAGAGGGTGTTTGCTATGACCAGTGTGTTCTCTTGGCAAAACTCTATTAGCCTTTGCCCTGCTTCATTTTGTATTCCAAGGCCAAACTTGCCTGTTACCCCAGGTGTTTCTTGACTTCCTACTTTTGCATTCCAGTCCCCTATAATGAAAAGGACATTTTTGGAGGGTGTTAGTTCTAAAAGGTCTTGTAGGTCTTCAAAGAACTGTTCAACTTCAGCTACTTCAGTGTTACTGGTTGGGGCATAGGCTTGGATTACTGTGATATTGAATGGTTTGCCTTGGAAACAAACAGAGATCATTCTGTCGTTCTTGAGATTGCATCCAAGTACTGCATTTTCGACTCTTTTGTTGACCATGATGGCTACTTCATTTCTTCTAAGGGATTCCTGCCCACAGTAGTAGATATAATGGTCATCTGAGTTAAATTCATCCATTCCAGTCCACTTTAGTTTGCTGATTCCTAGAATGTCTATGTTCCCTCTTTCCATCTCCTGTTTGACCACTTCCAATTTGCCTTAATTCATGGACCTGACATTCCAGGTTCCTATGCAATGGTGCTCTTTACAGCATCAGACCTTGCTTCTATCACCAGTCACATCCACAACTGGGTATTGTTTTTGCTTTGGCTCCATCCCTTTATTCTTTCTGGAGTTATTTCTCCACTGATCTCCAGTAGCATATTCAGCTGTGTCCAACTCTTTGTAGCCCTATGGACTATAGCCCACTAGGCTCCTCTGTCCATGGGATTTTCCAGGCAAAAATACTGGAGTGGGTTGCCGTGCCCTTCTCTAGGGGATCTTTCTGACCCAGGGATAGAACCTAGGTCTCCTACATTGCCAACAGATTCTTTGCTGTCTGAGCCATCAGGGAAGCGCCCCCCCCCCTCACCATTATGTTGGTGTATATTAATTCTGACAGGTTATCAGGGTGATAATTACTATACCACTCTTTTATAAGAATAAGGCGTGCACATCTCATTTAGTCAGAGAAATTTTAACTTCACATTTTTACTAGTAGGGAAAATCTGGAAGAGTTTAGTAACCATTTTCAACTTTTAAATTTGTCATTCTCCATTCCTTGCCTTTTTCCTTTAAATTTTTTTTTTGTTTTTTTAATTTTAAATAGTTTAAGTTTGAAAAATTGCATTTCATGAAGTTCCTTCTAGTGCCCTGGACCACAGCTTGTTCCAGTGACCCTGAAGATGCAGTTGCTACTACTCTGGTTGTGTGGAAACTATGGAGAGGTTCAGATATCTACAAGGATCAGGCTACTGGAGTGACTGCCTGAAAATGTGAGATTAGGAAATAGCAGTACACGGTTCTAGTATGCCAGGATCATGTGTAGGATTCTCACTGTAACTTCATCCTGGTATCCACAGCTGGCAAGAGGTAACTCAGCCCTGGAGGTGCTCAGTTCAAGCATGTGGTCTGACATCCCTATTTCACATTTAGTGTATCACTGCAAGAGTGGTCTTATGGCTTGGCCATAGTGCTGTAGAAAGACTGGACAGGGAGCTCAGAGATAGCATTTTCAGCTCCTGACAGCATTTTCAGCTCCTGTTAAGTCATTTGTTTATCCAACAAATATCTATTGAATATCTACTGTGTATCAGGCATTCTGCTAGATAGACAATGAAAATCTAATGTTAGTTCCTGCCCTTGTGGAGCTTTGCTTTTGCCTCTAATTAGCACTGGAATCTGGGCATGTTTTCCTTTCCTGTAAATGAAAGATCTGGACTGAATATTCTTGGAAAGTCCTTTCCAAATAGAATATTCTATTCCTGAAAGCAGAGAGTTCCAGTGTCTCCAAGGGGGCCAGAGGGTTAATTTAAGAAGCAGTATGGAAAAAAGTTCCTAGTGTAACAACAATTTAACACAAGAATTTGGTGGGGGGGAGTTGTTGTTGTTGTTTAGGTGGTGATAGCTTGCTTTTTTTGGAAAATTTTATAGACTTTTCCTAAGAAGGGGAAAGAAGAAAATGAAACATTTGAGTCATTTATATCATCCATGATAACCCTAGTAGATTTTAAGAACATAATTCAGTCCAAGTTAAAAGATTTCTTGAAATGTTTAATATATGAAACTGTCCTTGTGCAAATCAAGTTAGTTTTACTTGTATTTAACAAAGGTTGGGTTTTGACAGACTTTTACATCAAAATTAAACCTATGAACTCAGTAATACGACTCTAGTTAGTAAATTTTTGTATCTTCTGTTGGGCTCAGCAGCAGGCCACATGGCCATCAAAAGTGAATAAGATGACTTAGTCTTGTCTTTAAAGAGCTCAAAGTGTGGTAGTTTCTCCTTCATGAACTGAGCAACTTTTTGAAATTCTTTTAAAAAAAATACTTGATTCTTTAGCATTTATAGTAGAAATATGATGCCTTTGAGTAACTGGGGGATTGGGTGGGGGGGGTGAAGGTGTGATACCACAATAGAATCCACTGAGAAGGCTTTAGAAGTGAATGCTGGAGCTTGGAGAGCAGCTGTCTTCTTCCTGCAGGGGTGATCTCTAAATTGTACTTACTGGGCATTCCGTATTAGTAGCACAGAGAATATTTGGTTTTATTTGGTTTTATTTGATACATTGCTTGGTTTGGAAGTATCAATGTTATTTGGCATCAATTAAACTAAAAAACGTTTTGTGGATTAACAGCAATGTTTGCTTTAGCATTGATTTGATAATTTTGTTGTACAACGGATATCCCCATCTGTATTTCATCCAGGAAAACATGGAAATAAAGATAGTTTTGAATCTGTAAATGTGATTGGAGAATTTGAAAAGCTTCAAGTGGTATTTATATGAGCGAGTATAGATTTCTATTTAAGAGATGGCCACCCAGAAGGGCTGAGCCACCCCTACCCCCGCTTCTTTTCATTCCATTCCTTGTATTCCTAACTGTAAGAATAGAGGCTTGCAGCAGAGCAACACAGCAGGGCTGTGGAGATGCTCGGAGGTTGGATCAATCATAACACTCCTCAACCATGAATAGAGAAGGTACAGTATAACCAGTGGGCTAGATGTAACAGATGCTCACAGTCCAAGCTGAGGCTCTGGGGATGGGGAGGATTCACAATTTTAGAAGCTGTTTTAATGCCTCTGGGTTACCAAGGACTGGCTTCTTCAAAATGCTCATGCCTGGAATAATCTGGGCCAATGTGTGATTACTGAAGTGTTAGTTGCTCCATCAAGTCCAACTCTTTGTGATCATATAGACTGTAGCGCGCCAGGCTCCTCTGTCCATGGGATTCTCCAGGCAAGAATACTGGAGTGGGTTGCAATTTCCTTGCTGAAGTGGTGATAAAACAGAAGCAGAGACACCTGAACCCTTTTGCAGTAACATCCTTCTGTGGGTCAGCTAAGAACTTACTTGGAGTAGCTGAAGGCAAAGGAAATGGATGTAGAAATTAAAAATAACCTTTCAATTAAAATACTATTAAAGGGGGAAAATGGAATTTTTTTGTTATTTTTATTGATTAAGATTTTAGATAGCCAGTCTTCAAAACAGGCCAAATGAAGGGTTTATAAAGAACTGATAGTGTCTTAGCCTACCAGTTTATTCATTCCACCATTTATTCATCAAATACTTATTATCTGGCTACTTGATATCACTTTTCTTGAAATTTCCACCCCTCCCCCATCTTTTGTATCAATATATTCCTCCAACTCAATCATGCCATTTTTAAACAGGGCTTTAAATTCTGTTAAATTCATCACCTAGAACTTGCTGGATAAAAAAGCCTTCAGTTCCCAATGTTTGTTAGCCTGTTTGAGTTGAATAAGAGAAGAATTGAGCCAGCCATCACCTCTTTTTTTTTTTTTTTAATTTTATTTTTACTTTATTTTACTTTACAATACTGTATTGGTTTTGTCATACATTGACATGAATCCACCGTGGGTGTATACGAGCTCCCAAACCTGAATCCCCCTCCCACCTCCCCATATCATCTCTCTGGATCATCCCCGTGTACCAGCCCCAAGCATCCTGTATCCTGTATCGAACATAGGCTGGTGCTTCATTCTTACATGATAGTATACACGTTTCAATGCTATTCTCCCAAATCATCCCACCTTCTCCCTCTCCCACAGAGTCCAAAAGTCCGTTCTATATATCTGTGTCTCTTTTGTTGTCTCGCATACAGGGTCATCATTACCATCTTTCTAAATTCCATATATATGTGTCAGTATACTCTTTAGAGGACTTTTCTGGAGCCAAAATGTATGTAGCCCAGAAACCTTCACACTGGTGAGGTAAGCGAATCTTCAAGTCTTCAGGTTTCCTTGTGATGACCAGGATTTGCCATAAGGCTTTTAGAAACACAGCCACAAATACTTAATGAAAGCAAACATCTTGTGAACAGCAGGTTTCCATTGGGTAGTTGTTTCCAGATGCCCAAGAACAGAGTTGCTGCTGACTCTGGAGTTTAGGTTCCAAGTCGGAGCAAATCCATTTGAATGACAGTGTCTCTGGAACTCTGACTTGTCACCAGCAGGGTTCCCCCTCCCCACCACCACCACCACCCGTGATCTCCCACCCAAACAGAGAGGTGTTATCAGTGTTAGGGATGAAGTTTTCTCTTGGATGATTAACTTCACATGGTGAGACCTGCCCCAGCCAGTGAGCTAAGAGCTCACACACGACAGGTTTCACTCCATATTCAGGTTTCACTTGGGAAACCTCCCAGACTGGCACTTGGAGTTGCATTTATTGATATTATGCCAAAAAGATATGCAAAGTGATTTCCAGAGAAACACACTGTAAAAACTGTGATAATGCCGGAGCAAAAAGAGGAGAGTAGAAAATAAAATGAAACTAAAGGTAAGATAATCTCTCATGTAATTCTAAGATGTAAGATAAAAGCCATAGGGTTCTGTATTGTTGGGATTGGTCTTTTGGCACCAAGATTCTTGACAGCCAAGGAGAAGAGAGAACTAAGATTAGGTTAGAATTTGGGAGAGGGGACTGATGTCACAGCATTCTGTCCAGGCAGACTCCACCTTCTAAGTTTGGACTGAGTCTCCCAGGTTTCTGGAAACTCCAGCAGCCACACCAGTATTTTTAGGGCCCAGGGTCATGTAGGTCTGTGATTCCCTTTCCCAAACCATGCCTTAGGTAGCTGGTGTCCCAGTTTTCTCAAGTGTGCTGTTGGAGAAACACAGTTCATTCAACTGGAAGCACAGATGCAGATTTCAACTCATCTCAGCAATACTCATCTTTGAGGGAGCAAATTCAAATCAGAAGGAAGGGCATGAGAAGTGAATTAAAAGTCTAAAATAAGATGTAGTATCACAGGGAAGGATTTTCCTCCCTGGAGTCTAGTTCTGCATTCAGACCCATGTCCCCATGAGTCTAAATATTTATCGGACCCACTACGCACTAAGTTCTCAAGAAGACACAACTACCTATGCGTACTATAAATTAAGTCAGTTGCCTATGATGCACTGAAGAGGTCTATTGTGCCTTTCTTTTAGCCTTTTGGATACTTTTCAGGAAGGCTGTAGGAGCACTGCTTATTTACCTCGCCTCATTCATTCATTTATATAGTACATAATTCTCACACTCCACATTCATGCCAGACTTTGTGGGGATAAAGCAACGAATAAAAATGTCCAAATCTCTATACACATTCAGCTTATAATTATTATTTCGCTGTTGCTCCTTAATGTTAAGAAAAATTCAGCCCTCCTTGCATTTTTTTCTAGCTGACCAATCAGTCTCTGAGGTATTCTCCCATGTCTGTTCTGATCTCTAAATTACCCTGTGAGGTAGTTTGGCAGGGATTAATCCCTTCTTTAGAGATCAGGAAAAAGTATAGACTTGCCAAGGTCACACAGAGCTGGGATTCAAAACCAGGTCTCTTAACTCTAAGGCCTAACCTTTCTCTCTTATTCCATTTTCCCAGTTTAGTACCTTTACTTTATTTTCTGACCTCCAGTTTGCTAGATAGATGGAGATGAGCAGTTCTTTGCGACACTGTAGATTACAACAAATTTCTCAGAAAACCAAACAGATAGCAAGGAATCAGAAGTTTTTTCTTAGACCTACTGCCTGATTTAATGTTGGCCTCCAGTGGCCTCAGGGGCCCTGACTGTGTTGGTTCCAGCTTATTTCCAGCGCTACCTAATGGGTAGAGAAGACAGACAGATACTGTGTTTTTATTCCTTGTCACTATCATTTTAAAAAATCCAGGCCCCTTTAAGGAAAGTAACATCCTTCCATGTTTGTTCTTCTTAATAGTTAACTTGCATCTGACGTCCTTCTGTAATCCAACCTCCTTCTCCTAACCCACCAGAGACCGTGTTTTTCTTACCCCCCAAAAGCTTAAAGAATAAAAAACCATAGAGGGAAGGGGGTTTCCGCCCACAGCCCAAATCACTTGACAGCATCCGCAGTGGCATTAACCATCATGCTCTGTGATACATGGACCTGTGGCCCCTCCTCATTTTTCAAACAGGGGTGCTGGCATCCAGGCATTGGAGTAGAGCTGGTCCTGTAATGTTTTCCATCTGCCGGCTTGGCACCAGTCATCGCAGAGTGTCACCTGGGTTCTGTCTTCTGGTCTCTAGGGCCAAGGCTAGAGGCACTACAGAAGAACAATTACCTTATTCATCTGTCAGCACTGTTTACTTTATGTGAACAAAACAAGATTTTTCTGAAGTATATAAAAGAAATTTACTGGGGGGGAAAAAAGGCTCGGCACCGTCTCTCTTTCTTCTCCCCCACATCTTCAAATTCTGACGGATCTCAAATGTCACCTTCTCCCAGGAGATTTTCCCAACACCCTCACCTTCCTTATCCCCCTGGAGAACTCATTTCATTTTGCATTGTGTCACCATTGTTTATTTGTATTTCTCTCTTGCCCACTAGACTGTAAACTCTTCAAAGGAAAACATGCACAATATCTTTTAAAGTTCATACCATTCAGTATGTTCCTGTTCAGGGAATGATTTGCAAGTTTAGAAAAAAAAAATGGCAATTCCTGTTAGCTTTAAACTAAATCAACGGGAATAAACTATGTTGAAATTTGCCATTCTGAAAAATAAATTAGTTAATGCTGTTTTCCCTTTTATAAAAAGTTAGCAATAGGAAGTTCAGTGTTAGGGTTGTACGATATCCTTTTAAAGACAATTTTTAAAACAATTGAACTTATTGTTGAAAACCAACAGGATATTTGAAGCTACTCTTTATCCTTTAAAACAGATCTAAGACATTTGACGGCACCATCATTAATTAAATGGCCCAGTAAGTTCATGCTTGTGGTTCTAAAGTAGTGGGTTTCTGTTTTAATGAAAATTTTCACATTATTAGCATTTCATCACAAGTGAAGTACATGCGAATCATAGTAGAAATTATTCCTAAAAAAATGTAAGATTTTTTTTTTTTAATGTGTCACATTAATGCTGGCTTAGTCAAGTCAGCGAGAGTGGATGCGGTGTCTACAGGAGCAATTCTGGAAGGAGGAATGTCTGGGACAAAAATATAACTCAAAAAACCAAAATAAAAACCATCTACCATGGCGTTAAGGCCCTCCACACAAATTTTCATCAAGAGCAGAGACTGGTATTTATGATCAGCTCTCATCTGAGCAGTAACCTCAATGCCAGGCTCCATCATCTTCAGTGCATGGTTCCTATGACCACATCGGGGTGGACTTTATGGGCCAGACGTGGCGGTGGCGCAGAGTGTCACGTGGACCCCGCAGTCAGTCCCATGGCGCTTCCTGCCTGCAGGGAAGGCGGGGGAAGACAGGCTGGCTGTGTGTCCTGGAGGAAGGGGAAGGCACTGTGGGGAGCAGCCATCTAGTCCCTGAGATCTGAAGTCATCTCTTAGGAAACCCAGTTCCAGGCACAGAGTAGTGTGTGGCCTGGAAGATACAAATCCCAGAGCTCTTCAGATGGGAATCATCAGGATTTAGGGACTGGATGGGGAAGTAGGAACACAAGAAGAGCATTGACAGTTTCCTAACCTCTCCCTGGGTCTGTCCTTATTAGGCTCTCTGAAAATGATTTCTGAAAAGCAACTGGGAAAGGCTCTCAGACGTTTGTCTGTCACAAAGTTGTTCTTACACAGTGGCCCGTTCTCTGATAAGCTATGTATAAACCCACTTTTCACACCCCCTCAAGACCAGATGAATTTTTACAGGGACCACAGTGTGATTTGAAAGAGAATATCATTTAATTAATATGAACTAATGTAAGCAAGTACAGTTTTGTTCCCAGGACATTAATAAAGGCCTGAAATGGCATGCTAATTTAGTGTGGGGGCACAGGAAGAGCCATTCTGTATTCAAAAATAGTTGTCAAGAAAAGAATCAACCAAGAGGAGCTTGCTGCTAATAGTTTTGGCGTGGGAGGAAAAACTGCTCTGCAGTTCTTGGCTCTGAGGTGGGGTCAGGAAGGTCAGCAGCCCAGTGTTGACCCTTGTGTTTGGAATCTTTCTTACTGACTCACCAGACTCTTGTAATTTGCGGAGCCGACAAACAGAAATGTAGATGGCGGTCTCTGGGCCTCGACTTTAAACTCCTGAGACGCTTGTCTTTTACAATAATAATTAGCACTGCCTGGAATCCAAAGCAGGATAGCCAGCGAAGACCTACCATATTAGTCTAAATTAAATCAATGAATGACCACCAGAGGACCCGCTGGGGAGCTGGGAGCGGGCAGCAGAGTAGCACCGTTGCCTGACCATACACCACTGGGAAGTCTGTCTAGAGGTGATTTTTACAAGAGTAATAGGTCTGAGAGGCTGAGAGAATGTCAGCCACACTGATGTGATCACATGCTCCCCTGGTGTTGAGGTTCTCTGGTCCCTTTAAATCTAAATGGAACTTTTATTCCTTATTTCTTCTCCTAATGATGAAGTAGTAAATTGTCATTTTGTAATCAGGTCAACGGTATTTTAAGAAATTAAGTAATATGTATTTATGGTAGAAAGCTATGAAGCTAAAGATTTTAAATCAGATTTAATCCCATCACCTACAGATGACCAGTATAAATATTTTGGGAAGTTTCTTTCCGCTCATAAGCATGTGTATGTATAAATGTACATATATGTATATAAATAAGGCTTAAGCATATAACCTTGATATCAGGATTACTTCCCAAGTTTTTTTTTTTTTTAATTTACCTTTGTTGTGTTGTTTAGTTGCTCAGTTGTGTCTGAATCTTTGTGGCCCCCCCTTTGTAGCTCTCCAGGCTTTTCTGTCCATGGAGTTTTCCAGGCAAGAATATTGGAGTGGGTTAACATTACCTTCTCTAGGGGATCTTCCTGACCCAGGGATCAAACCCAGGTCTTCTCCATTGGCAAGCTGATTCTTTATCACTGAGCCACCAGGGAACAAATTTACCCATAATAGTTGCCTAATGTTCTAAGATCTACTATTATTTACCTAAGCATTTCCTATTTTTGAACATTTCCGTTTTTTCTAGATTTTGAATATCCTTGTGCATAAGTCTTTGTCCTTATCTTCGACTACTTCCTTAGGATAAAGTCATAGAAATGGAATTACTAGGTCAAAGGCTGCAGTCTTTTTTAAGACTCCTAATGAATGTAAGTCACATGGTAACCTAGGAAATGTACTGCTGTTTACTCCTGTCATCTGGGTATGAGACAGCCTGACTGATCAGAAATCCTTTCAGCATTGAGTATGATTCTTTACTTATCAAGTGAGAATTGGCGCATTCAACTGGGCTATCACTTCGATAGTTTTACAGGCTTCATAACTGGCTGTCTCGAGTACATACTGTGTGGAAGGCTGCCACAAAAAAACCTCATTACAGCCGCCCTTAGTCTCAAGGAAGATGGACACAGACAATCTGAGATGTGTCCACCGTGAGTATGTGGATCAGGTAGTTCTTAGTGAGCAGAGTCAGACTGGTATGAGTTTTGTTTCTGATACATGTCCCGAGCATCCTCTGGGAGGGTTGTGTTTGGTTTCCAGAGTTGATCTGCTGAGTCTCTTCCCCAGAAATGTCTTGTCAAGCAATAAAGGAAACTCCAAGCGTGAAAACTGCACATCGTAAGCCCGGTGGAGTTTTCCTGCTGACAGAGAATTGATTGACTGAATATAAATCACTCTGACTTGAGTGATTGTGTCCACTCAGGATGAATTGGGGAGAAATCACCAGAAGGAAATTGGCCTCTGAAGTGTGAGCACATTGGATTATTGCAGTCAGGGGCAATGCTTGTCAGGAGCATTGCGTTTTCGCCTTATTTTGGATCTCATGTTATTTGGAGCAGTGCTGGAGTGCTGAAGGATTTAGATCTACCTTTCTGTGGGTGTAATGTTCTAGGTTTTTGTTTTTTTCTTTTTCTTTGTTGCCGTTTTAGTAATCTAGGAACAATGGATTATAATATTTTATTACAGTTTACAATGCTTGGCTCATTCTGTAACATTATCAAGATTCCACTGACTTTTTCTTAAATGCTTAACAGTGTCCCAGAAATCTATTAAATCATTCCATGAGTGTGTCTGGTCCTATCCCATGCCCTGGGAGTAGAACTGTGAGTAAATCCAGTGAATCCATGCCATCATAGAGCTTACATTCTGGCGTGGGAAGACAGTAAACAGATATGAAGTGTGTCACGTGCTGATAACAGCTTTGGAGGAAAATAAAGCAGGAGAAGGGGGCAGGGTGGGTACAGAGGGGATACGGGTATGGGATTTTATATGGGATGATCAGGAGAGGCCTCCCTGGAAAGATATTTGAGCAGACCGCTGAAGCGACTTAGCAGCAGCAGCAGCAGCAGAAGTGAGCAAGGCCCCGAGTCCTTTGGACATTTTGGGGAATGACATACCAGGCAGAGGAAAAAGCATGCAGAGGCCTCAAAGAAAGCAGCAGCTTGCATGGCCTCTTCCAGAACAGCAGCAGGAGGGTGGAATGAACGGTGGGGTGGAAGGAGAGGCGGCAGGCTTAGAGCTGGTGGGGCCTAGCTGACCTTCGTGGAGGTTTTGGCTTTGGCTCTGCATGAGGAGAGGGCCGCGGAGGGTCTTGAGCAGAGAAGGGACATGATTTGATTTCAGTTTTTGTTGGCAGCAGAGGTGGTTTATCCACTGAAGCAGGAGGGAAGTCGGAGTCCCTTGGAAGGTGGGCGGTGGGAACTCGTGGACGGCCTGATTCAACCCCTTTTGCTTCTTGATGAAGGAGGAAGCCAGGCTGCCAGCCAGCAGGGAGGTGGGGGAGGAGGCGCTGGAAGGTTGAGGAGAAGAGAAGGTTTGAAGTAAATGGTCTGGGAGGGTGGGAGACTGAGTGGAGAAAGGTAGGAGGAATGAGAATTGCTATGGCCAGGAGTGCCGTGATTATCAGTAACTTGAGTGAAGGACCAGTTGTATAAAACTGTTTCTGAAATCATTTTCAGATTTTCCTTTGGCTGGCTGCTTCTTCAGCCTTCAGTAGCCCTTGGCTGATTTTCTTTGCCAGTCTTGGTACATTTTGACTCTAGGGGTTTGGGTCAAAGGACCAAAATCCTCATATACAAGGATTGATAGAGCCAGAAAGAGCTCAGAAATCATGTGGTTCAACCCCTTCATTTTACAGATAAAGCCCACCAGGGATCTTGAGTGACCTGCTCGGGGCAGAGAACTTGTGGTCATAGAGCTGACCTCAAATCCTGTCTCCTGGTTCCCCACCAAGGACTCTTCATACTACAACAAATTATTCTCTTTTTTTTCCCCCCAGAAATTAAAAAAAAAAACAAACACCCAATCTTGGATATTTTAAAATCCCTAACGTAATGTCATCTAGCTGGTTTAACTTTAGAAGATAAAAGAAAATTGAGGAAAATAATTTTTGACTTTATTAAGATTTGTAAAATCCATAAAACACTTCCTTTTTCATCTTTCACGTTAAATATAGAGACAGATCAGCATTATCATCAGCAGCAAAAATTTAGGCGAGTGAGTTCCCAGTTTTACATGTTTTTATTTCAGTGTGTTTTTTATGTAATAAGTTTTTGTTCATCTTTTCTCTCCTTGTTTTTTTTCTTTTGTTTGTTTGTTTTAAATATGTGATTGAAATGTTTTCCACGTTTATTTTCAGCGGGTGAAGTGTGGTCCATGTGGTCTATTGCATAATAACCCCTACCCCTGGATAATTACCCTCCTTATTTTTAGAAAGCAGAAAACAGCCTATTGTGTTATAATTAGGCAATGATGCCCACCCAAACATAAGTATTAGACAAGAATTTTTGCTTCTTCTCTCTTTTAGGGAAAGGAATGGGGATGGAAACAGGAGGAAGAATAAGGTTTTTATCATTTTTGTATATCCTGAATACAATCTTGGGAAAGGTTCATGTTTTTTCGGGTTCCCTAAGAGACTTTTTTAAAAAATGCATTAAACCTAATTTTAAAATTAAATGTCCCCAAAGTAACAAGTATATGTTTTCTTTCACCTATCTTCTAATTAGAACCGCGTACCCATTTCTAAGTTGATTCATTTATTTTGTCTCATACGAAGAAGATTTAGAAAACTCACCGATGGCTAAAGAGCTCAGGAGTTTTAGCTAGAAAAAAAAAAAGTACATTAATAAAAAGAGTAATAAAAAATAGAAACCTCAGCAGTAGCTTATAAACAACAGATACTTAAATAAAAAAAAAGTTTTTGTACTTTTTTTGAAAATCTATGTAAAGATCTTGAAGACTTTTTAAAGATTAATGTCATAACAGTTTTGAAGTTTGCATGATAGTTCTAACTTGTTTGATCCCTAACAAGTGAAAACGTTAGCACACAGTAGGTATGATTTTCTTGCTTTCTGCTCCTATATGATCCAGGATAATAACCAAAAAATTATTTTGTGACATCAGATTTCTTCCCATGGCAACTGACTGTAATGTTACAAACATTGGATTATTGACTGGTTCAGGATGAAGGTTAAGGAAGATTCCTATTTGCACAGGATCATACAAACCAACGCACAGGGGAATACTGTCAGAGACACGTCCAAGGAGTTAGTCCCTTTCAAAAATGTTCTCATTATTTTGAGAGCGTTATTTTGTGAGGGTTTTCATTGTTTGTTGTTGTTATTGTTTAATATCTTAATTTTGTTTGCTTGCTTTACTTATTTATTCCCTCCTCCCCTAGAGGTGATGGGGTGGAAAAACGGTTATTTTTAGTAATAGAAGCCCCCTCTCATAAGAAACAGTCTCTACCTTCATGTAATTCTTCCTTCATAAACAAGATTTATTTTGGAACTTCAGTCAAAAACATCTGTACTTTATGCTGGACAAACATCTGCTTTCCTACAAGAGCTGCTGGCCTTCCTGATGTTAGATAAACCCATTTTGTTCTCTGAAAGCCCCTTGATAGAGCAAAGAAAAAAATGTAGGATGGAAAAGAGAAGCCCACTCATTCTTTAATCCAGAGCGCCTCTGTGTGGCCTGAGCAAGTTACTACAAGAGGAGGATGAAGACAGCCAAACTGCTCTCTATTCCCCACCCCCAAACTTCATACATTTTTAAAGGCAAAATATATTTTTATAAACATATTACTTGATGGTGTGGTATTAATACAAAGAGAGAACATGGAGCTATTTGTCTCGGAAGATAAGCCAGTGTTAACCAGCCTTCTACTTGAGGTATTTTTCTAATAGTGATGGGAGACGTGATGATCAATTTTTAAAGCCTCATCTGAACCAGCCAATGATTGACAGCATGCCTTTGAGAGATTCTGTTTCTCTTGGGAATCCTGCCCTCACTCTCATACTGCTTCCCCCAAAGGTTAGATGAGTTGTAATCTGTTTAAATTTACTTTTCTGTATCCCTTACTAGGTTATCAATTCCTTACAGCAGGGCTGTTGTGTTCCTCACTTCTGTATTCCCAAGACATAGCATACTGCCTGGCACATAGTAGGTCCTCAAAAAATGCTGGATAAATGATAGGTATTTAAGGATCAACAGTGGTGGATCAGAGACATGAAATCCATAATCTTGACCTATGTCTTGACCACCAATCGTGTGTGGTTAGTTTTATTACTGTGTTTTTCTGTACTTACTCTTTGAAAATCGCCTTAAATACAGTGAACTTGGCTTAATGAGAAACCGAGGTAGTAAATAGTAGACCCTATAATAAAGTTGGACATTTTGACTTCATTCTCCTTCTCCCTCCTGACTTTGCTGGCTTTTGGTTTGTTTTGCTAAATCATTAGTTTGTAATGTCTACTTTTTATTCAAAACATCTGCCACCCAGTACTACACCAGTAAAATCTTCTAGTGGATACGATAAGCTTGGAGAAAAAAAATAGTACCATTGCCTTAATAGCAGGGAATGCTGAGTTATGCTGCTTTTCAGAGAACAGAGACGCCCCTCCAAAAAAAACCTTTTTTTTTTTTTTACTGTTCATTTACCATCTGCATTGAAACATACTGTGTAGGAAACACTTTTTTTAAAGGTGAATTTAAGTATATTTTGGGAATTGAACTATGTCCCACCAATCACGTGGGTCATTCAACAGTCATTTACTGACCCCTTTATGTGGCTGGCATTGTGCTCAGTTTACAGAAGTGGGTGAAACAGTCCACCCTGGACTTTATGGGGAGGCTGAGGGGGCCTAATATAGGTGACCTGTACACACAGGGCTGAAATAGTGAAGAGTAGTGCCTCTGAGATGCTTAGTAAGTGCTCCAGGAATTGAATTTAAGGTTGGTGGAAGCACCTTTGTATATTGCAAAGCCAAACTGAGAACAGTGTCTTGGATTACAGGGGAGGATAGTCAGGCAAATAATGTTCCATACCACACTTAAAAATGTTTAATTTAGACAAAGCAAATAAGAAATGTATGGATTTTAGGTGTGACTAGTTAAAGTTGGGGACTCTGACTATGGTCCCTTTCTTATGTTCCCCCCAGTGTGGACCAGTGATACTGATTTATCAAAAACCCCGAAACTTTCCTTTTCAGACTTTTATAAAAGTTGTTCCTTCTGCCTGGAACAGTCACAGCAACTCTTGTCTCCAGACCATATTCTCCTTTCAGCCTGGAGGGGTCTCCTCACTCACAGGGCTCTTGCTGCCCCCCATAGCACCTGCCACGCCGTCATGTAAACAGGTTCACCTGCTTACCTGCCCAGCTCCCTGCACGACCTGAAGCCACGTGGAAAAGGATGTGTTCTCTTTCCTCCAGGTCCCAGGCCTGGCTTGGCACCTCCAGGAGTAATAAAGATGTGTTGATCAAATTAGCTAATTAATTTCCAATAGCTCTCTGGTGTGTGTCTCTCTATGTGACCTTGGAAACTTAAAATATTTTCGTTGCCCTATTTTATTTTATGCTGGGAGAAGAGACAAGCTCTTATCATATAGATATGGGGAATATATACCCTTCACTGCATAGAATCCAAGGAATGTCCTTTCCTTCTGTGGTAAACATAGGAAGTTTCTTGGAGTACAGGAAAGTTTGTTTGTTTGTTTTTTTAATAAAAAAGATACACAGTCTATTATCTGCCCTTTTGCCTGTTTGAAAGTGAAAGTGAAGTCGCTCAGTCATGTCAGACTCTTTGCAACCCCATGGACTGTAGCCTACTAGGCTCCTCCGTCCGTGGGATTTTCCAGGCAAGAGTACTGGAGTGGGGTGCCATTGCCTTCTCTTATCTGTAAACAAGGGCTTGGGCCTGGTTGATCTCAGAGTACCTTCCAGCAAAAGTGGTTCTAGGAAGTCACACCATAAATATTATAAAACCTTCTTATACTGCCAAAATTCCACGTAATGTTTGTTAAGATTTTGTAAAGTACTCCTGTGAATTTAGAGGAGAAGGTAAAAGAGACTGTCGCTCCAGTAGCTTCTAGCACACAAAACCTAAATGATTTTTGTTGACAAGATGAATGAGAAAAAATAGATGAGGTAGAGGGGAACCTAGTAGTTAAGTGAGAAATATGTGTACCATTGATGGGATTTTCAAGAAAGGGAGAATTGTCTGCAAGGGCCAAAGTGGACATTTATTGTGAAAACGTGTTCCTTAAACAGTTCCATTATTTATTTACTTGGGAAATGGCCCGTGGATCTACGGCACAAAACCTTTATAAGAGAATTAGACCTCGAAACTAGCATAGCTGTACTTACGGATCAGTGCTTGAAAATGCCATGAACTAATGAAGTGACCACGTGTCTTTTTGAAATTTAGAAACAAGGAGTCCCAGGAAAGTGAGGAAGGTGAGAAAAAGAATAGCCTGTCCTAGAAATAATGCCATCTGCAGCAACATGGATGAACCTAGGGATTGTCATACTGAGTGAAGTAAGTCAGAGAAGGAGAAGTATCATATGACATCCCTTATATGTGGAATCCAAAAAGACACGATACAGGCGAGCTTAACTTACAAAACGGAAAGAGACTCACAGACTTGGAGAACAAACTTATGGTTGCTGGGGCACAGGGGATAATTAGGGGCTTGGGATGGACATGTACACCCTGCTGTATTTACAATGGATAACCAACAAGGACCCACCGTATAGCCCGGGAGCTCTGCTCAGTGTTAGGTGGCAGCCTGGATGGGAAGGGAGTTTGGGGTGGAATGAATACGTGTGTATGTATGGCTGAGTCCTTTGGCTGTTCACCTGAAGCTGTCACAACACTGTTCATTGTCTATACCCCAATACAAAATAAAAAGGCAAAACAGCCTGTTCTAGACAGATTTCTTTCCTTGTCTCTTTCAGGTGGCTGTCTTGAGGGAGGGGGGGCTTCTAACAGTTTTCAGGCACAGACTGCAAGCGGTTGGTTGTCACTGAGGCGGCCATTGGACTTGGTGCCGGAGCCCTGCAGCTTCTTGTTTCTGGAACAGTCTAAGTGTGGTGGCGTTCAGTCTAGCTGGGGCCCCTTCCTGTCATAAATAAGATTACTTTCATTTCACTTGTGGAGTGTGCTATTCCTCAGAGTAATGAATTTCTTCTGTGCCTTTGAGCACATAAACATGGTTTTCATTAGCTTTCTCTTTAAAAAAAAAAGAGAGAGAGACAGGGAGGTGGGAAGGAGGAGAGAGAATCTGAGTAAAATTAATAGATGTCAATTAACTCCATAAATGCAGATGGATATATATATATTTTTTTGCCTGCTGGCTGAAATAGGCTTGTGAGCAGTTCCAGAAAAGCATTAGATAGTTCGTCTCTTCTGAAAAGCAGCAAAAATTCAGCGGGGCAGAAAGGGGTGCTGATTTTAACCTATATGAACAGAGAAACAAAGAAAAAGAGAGGGGAGGGGAGAGAGAGTATTCCTTTTTTAACTTTGTTTTATTAAGAGCTGTGTCCCAAAAAAGTCCATCAGAGTGGTGCCCAGGCCAGACAACTAGCCCTGGATTCCTCTGGAATTAGGGAGCCCGTCTCAGAGGGCAACCTGACGTGACCAGGATCACAGCGCATCCTCTGCGTCCACCTCCCCGTTTGCCTTCACTGTGTGTGATATCTCAGCCTTTCTCAATTTCAAACTTACCCTGTTGAGATTTGTGCTAACTATGCGGTTGTTCAGTTTTATGGTCTGGAATCTCTTGTCAAGGGGTGACTCATTATAACACTGCTGGACTTTTCTCGTTGACATTGTATAATTGAGCCTGAAAGCTATTTAGGAGCCATTGACCCTTTGACTTCTGCCAGGATCTTTTTTGCTGTTGTTTTTGAAAATTTGGGGCCAGAGAGTGGAGGCATGGGGCGTTTGCAAATGGTGTCCCAGTGCGAAGGAGTCAAGCCATTTTTTTTTTTAAGCCTGAAACTTGTTTTCAAAATTACTTATTCTCAATGGAAAATCCCCAGATTTGTCTTTCCAGAGTCTATTTCTCTCTCCCCCCAAATCAAGGTCTGTTACAGCCTCCAGTTCATAATATACTGTGTGTTTATGTGTGCCTCCTGAGAGGAAGAAATGATAATGCTCTGAAAGCATCAATGAACTGAATTCCGGGTCGCAGGTTGTCACTGACAATTCACCGCAGACAAACTTTAACCCAGATAAAGAGGCTTGATGCATTTTCCAGTGAGGTGCCTTCAGCCCAGCTCTGACCTTGTGGATAGGTGTTCTCGTTACAGTTTAAACATACAGCTGGTTTCCATTTGAAATGAGAAGGAGGGAGCAGTTTAAGGAGCCAGGGCTTCTCCTAGGTGAAGGCTGCTTTGCTGAAATGCATGCAGCGTACAGCAAGGAGCCTTAGAAACGAGCTTCCATTTCAGTTAGCTGTAGCACAGGAAATTGTTTCTGGCTTGTTGTTGTTGTGAACAAAGAGAGTGTTGCATATTAAAAATTCCCCATAGTTGTTTAATATTTACTGGGTAGTGCGCTAGTCCCCCATCAAGGCCTTCTCTTCAGTAAATCATGTCAACTCTGTCACTGTTTTGATTGGAAGCATGAATTGTAACGTTGAAAATCTCCCAGGACAGTAAACCTCTGCAGCTGTGGAAGGCTGCAGCTATTTACTGGGGTTATTAAAGGAACCTGCGTGACTTCTTTAGGGGGAAGGAGAAGCTAAGATGGAGTGAAATTCATGAGGCCTACAGGGCTTTAAAATGAAGGTTCTATTATGAGCACAGTCCCACAACCATATCCTCGTAGAAATGGATACAGTATAATAACAGTTGTTCCTTGAATATTCTGCTGTCTTTTTACTTTAGAGGAAAACAATAGAATCCAAATGTGGATACTAAAATAGACATATTTAGTGCTTTAGAACAGTATTTGAACTGAATGGTTTTCACAGGTGACATTTCAAACAAATGTCACCTTTATTTCCTAAAGGCCTTTTGGAAGGGTCTGCCATTAATGTTTTTATGGCCTTAATTCTCTTTAGAACAAAAGAATTGGAGAAACTTTTTATTTTTATTATCTAAAGACATGGCTAACTAGCCTGCCTCCTGCTTCTGGGGCCCCAGGAATGTCCTCAGAGCACAAAGGATGTGTTGGAGGGGCAGGAGCCCAAGGGGTGGAAAAGAGAATGCAGGGAAATGAAAACTCTTGCTAGGGAACAGAGACCAACCCCTTACCTGAGATGTATCTTTTCCCGAATGTTGCTTTGCTCATCTGTTCATTTCTGTATTCAATCATGTATTCTTTTAAGCAGTGTTTATTGAGCATCTACTCTGAGCCCAGAACTATGCCAGGTCCTGGGAGGTCTAATTTAAAGACAACTTGCCCCCAAGGACAGGCTTTTCTGGCAAGAATGTTCTGTTTTCAGTGCTGCAGTGCAAGGAGCAACTGGATGCCCCAGTTCAGCCTTGACATTTGGCAGAACTCAGTGTGTCTGCTTCTGAAAGCACAAACCTGTTTGCTTGGCTGCTGTTCTTATAATTGCTGGCATCTTTGCTATTGTGTGAAAGCCATTATTCATTTTAAAGGCAACCTTCTAATTGGACGTAAATCTCTGTTGTATCTAGAAGCTGCTGCTGCTGCTGCTGTTAAGTCACTTCAGTCGTGTCTGACTCTGTGCGACCCCATAGATGGCAGCCCACCAGGCTCCCCCATCCCTGGCATTCTCCAGGCAAGAATACTGGAGTGGATTGCCATTTCCTTCAATGCATGAAAGTGAAAAGTGAAAGTGAAATTGTATCCAACTCTTAGCGACCCTATGGACTGCAGCCTGCCAGGCTCCTCCGTCCATGGGATTTTCCAGGCAAGGGCACTGGAGTGGGGTGCCATTGCCTTCTCCAATCTAGAAGAAGCAGTACAAGACCCTAAGTAACAGTTTATAGAAAATAGTTTTTGAGTCATTTAAAGAAAGTAACTATAAATTTGGCATAATTCCAAAGTTCACTGTCAAGGGTAAACATCAAGAACATCTGGCACGTCTATAGAAAAGCAGTGAATGTATTTTCTTTGGGGCAAGAGCTGGATAATCAGGGATGAAATTTCTAAAATATTAACTCAGCAAAGCAAATGCAGAACTTTTGGAGACTCAGCCTTCAAGTGGGGGACTGGACACTGTGGGAGACGTGACAGAGGATAGATTGTCCCCAGCCTAACCTAGGGCAGGAAATGAAGCTTAAGCCCTTGACCTAGAAGACCATGTGCTCCAAGCTATCAGTGCAGCCGCAGAAAGTACAGGGAGCGCTGGCTCCTGTGGCCGGAGGGCCAATGAAATGCTGGGACCTTGGGAAGGTTACAAGAAGCCAGACTGAAAACATGTCCAGAGCTATCCGGTGTTCCTACCTGGAATGTATATGCTGTTCCTGGCCTTGTTCCTCGAGAAAAATAGTTTGGAATTGGACGAGGTTCAGAGAAATGCAATTAAAATGATAAAGAGGAGCAAAGGGTGATGGTGAGAGAGGACGCAGGCCATATTAGGAAAAATCAAAAAGGTTGAGATTCTTCAGTCTGCCAAAATGGAGGTTGGGACTAGTTGTGTCTCTGAAAGAAGGTTGCACACCAGGTCAGTGCTAAATCTCAGCATTACTAGAAGCAGGAGGAGGGAGCCGTATCAGTGGCGAAGCCTTGAGCAAGATGTTCCTTTTCTTGGAGTCCAAGTTTCTTCCTTTGTAACCCACATTCCAAAGTGTCATTTGCAGCACACCTGTCCTGCAAAATGCTTGCATGGAAAAAAGGTACTCTTTAGCCAAATAAATTTGAAAATCTCTCCGTACCACAGGTTCTTCCAGGAGATTCACCATTTGCATTTGATATTAAAAGCTCTCAGAAGTTCATTCTTAAGGGAAATCTGTTTAACTTTCGTGAATCTCAATCACTATTTCCCCAAACTCATTTGACCATGTGGAATCTTTTGTTCACATAGTGTCTATGAGGACTTTTGAAAATGCTTTTGGGAAGACTGGAGTCCAAGATCTTTAAGGTCCCTGAAAGTTCATCCCAGACAAAGAAAGGGCTTCCTGACCATGTGAAACTTACTACTTCTAGGGCTGATACAGGAAGAAAAGCATACTCTGCAAGGAATAGAAATTATAGCCACTTAAAGAGTCAGACACAACTGGGCAACTAACACACACACATACGGACAGTGGCAGGTTTGTCAAAGGTAACTGAGAGGTATAGGTTCACAATATGAAGACAAGTTGTTAGAGTCCACACAGTGCTTTGGGGAGCTACTGTTGAGACCCACGGGCTTCCCTAGTGGCTCAGTGGGAAGGAATCCACCTGCCAAGCAGGAGATGTAGGTTCGATCCCTGGGTCAGGAAGATCCCCTGGAGAAGGAAATGGCAACCCGCTCCATTATTCTTGCCTGGAAAATCCCATGGACAGAGGAGCCTGGAGGGCTATAGTCTATGGGGTCGACAAAGAGTTGGACATGACTTAGCAGCTAAACAACAACACATTTCAACCCAGGCCCCTGGATTTAGATTGTTGTATCAGGACATGACAGGCACCATCAAAAGAGAAAGTACATAGAGACAGCTCATTTAAATTTTAGCTGAAGCAAGCAGAGCGGCCTGCAACATAATGAAATTACATACAGTTGGAAAACACTTCTCCTGGACCTTTTGACCTGTCACATTCCATTATTTAAGATTCGAGTCATGTCCATTAAGACCCTATCAGTTGTTTTCTATAGCTTGTCTCCAAAAACCTGGCTAAAGATTCAGGTTCAACAGTTTTATGCCTGGTGTGCTTGGGTTGTTTTTCCCTGGAAACCTTTTGCTATTTTGGAAAACTGTTTTATGCATTGCAGCTCTCCACCCGTGGAGCCACTGGTCGACTCTCCCTCCTTTCTCTCACTTCCCTACTTCACTGAGCGTGTGTATGTAGCCACGGTGTCCTTCCAACATTCTAAAATGTTTTCCTGTTATTTATGGAACTTTAGGGAGAACAAAGATATACAGTAGATTGAAAGACTAAGGCTGAGAATAACTTTCTTGCTTTCCAGCATGTTTTGGCCTCTCTTCCTTTTGTTTCCTCCATCCCTTTGGGCTGGACCTTCTCCACTGCCCACTCCTCGCCACTGTGCATTGCGTGGGGGCGGGGAGGAAAAGGTTAACCTGTATGGACTGCACCAGTGGGCTCCCTTGCCCTATCCTATGGCTTCCAGCTGGGATCCGTTGATGGAGAGGCACCAGCCGGAGATTGTAGGAGGAGACTGAGTTTTGGGTGTCTGTCCACCACCCCCTCCATAGGGCTTGTTTCTCGTGTTCTGGACACAGCTTCCTTCCCTTGTGTCTCAGACCTGCACGTGCCTCTGGCATTACTAGCCCTCTAGTGCCCTACTTCTACTTGTTAGTTTCCGTAAGCCCTGCCCACATCTTTGTAAATAGCCCTTTTCTTTAACTCTCCCCATCTTACCCAGTTTGACTGTGTTGTCTCTTGCCTGCAGAGACTCTGACTCACATACCCACCTGCCTGTAATTTTTTCTGTCTTTTTTGAGGTCTAATGAATAGCACCATTCAGTGGAGCCTGGCACAGGCTCACCTTCTTCAGGAACTCTCTCCATTCCACATGAATCTCTTCTTGAGATCTGCTAGCCCTTATACGCTGTCCCACTCACGAGTCCTAAAAATGCCGTCTTGTATACCGATTTAACTGCACTAGGACTGATGCTCCTCACGTGTGCGGCTGCTGTCTCATGGGTGTGCAGGAAGGAAGGCTAATGAGTGGAGGTTGCCAGTTGGCAACCTGACTGGCCACTATTGGCCAGTTACCATACTTTTATAGAATGCTTCCAGGCACTGTTAAGCAGAGTATAAAGTTAACAGGTAGCACAATTATTATCTTCCTTTTACAAATACAGATGCTGACCCAGAGAAGTTAGGTAGCTTGTCCTGGGACATAGCAATAGTAAATTCTGGAACTAGGATGTAAACCTAATCTGCCTAGCTCTAGAATCTATGCCCTTAACACTATACTAAGTTACCTCTCACAGTGTTTTTTTAAGTTTTTGAATCACCAATTATCACTTAAAATTCATATGTCACTTTAGAATCTGCATTTCTATGTCTCTTGAAAAAATAAATCATCTGGTTATTGGGGCCCATAGGCCATGGCCACGGTTGGCCCAAAGTCAGTAGGAGCTACCCAGTTGAAGTGGGGATGTATTCTCCAGCTCACAAGGTGGGCTGGGGGATCTCTGCTCAGTTTGATCCTACATAAATGCTCTTTCCCATCCTCAGGATCATTGGGTCTGGGACCCTTGAATAAGAGTGATTCTGGTGTGTGGCCTTTTAGAAAGCATTCACATGCCTTTGGTCATTTCCAAAACATGTGAACACCTGTTTCTCCAGCTAGATGAGGTTTGAGCAGCATCGCTACTGCTTCCAACTAAAGGAGAATCCACATCCCCTGTAGGCCCAGTGCTGTGAAGTTCGTAGGAGAGAAAGCAGCCACTGCTTGAGAGGGTGGTGGGAAAGGAGAGAGCCTACTCTTTGGAAGAGCAGCAAGGTGAAGCAATGTTTCAAAGCAGAAGTTGAGAATACAGAGGCTCTTGCTGCTGAATGACATAGGTTCTAGAAGGCACAGGGATTTGGAAGTTGGGCAGGAGAAGGAAATGGAGGCAGAGTGGGGGTGTGCAGGGCCATATTGGAAACAGGCAAGATGAGGGATAACTGGGACCCTTGGGTGACTGATATAAAAAGGGGTGCTGGATCTATTGGAGTTAGTCCTAATGGTCTTCAAAGCAGTTGCAGTAATGGAAACCTGGGTGTGGAAGGTGGGGCAGGGATGGAGGAAGGGAAAGGTTCTGCCAGGAATACATAGAGCTGGGGGCTCCCTCTTCCTCTTTTCTCCTGGAGTGTAGAGCATGGCAGGCTTCCTCTAAGGCAGGTGCACAGCAGAATGCCCTGTTGGGGCTGATGCCTTTTGCTTTTGCGAATACACTTAGAATGTGGGCCATCTCAGTAGAATTTGCATGTTACCATAAAGTACAGCTAAGAAGCTTGCTTCATCATGTTCAGTTCAGTTCAGTCGCTCAGTCGTGTCCGACTCTAAGGGCACATAAATCTTTATTTATTTATTTTTTGGCATGATATTCTTTATCTCTCTTTGATCGCAGGTTTTATTAATTCATCTTATTACAGTTTGACTCTTCTTTATGGGACAAAAACGACTTCAAGAGATAGATGCCAGTTTAGGAAAATGAATCATCTTTCCTTAGCCAGGGGGCTGGTGTATTTGTAAGGCTGTAATCGGCATACCTACTGATTACAGGCTAAAGGAAGATGAAGTGTCAGTGGTACCTGCAGCCCTCTCAGTTTAATGGGTGGGCACATGAACTCCCCCTCATGAGTCGGAAACACCGTCAGTGGCTGGGGCTGCGGCACTGGCCAAGAGTTGGAGCTCTTGGTCCTGGCTGAGCAGGATCAGATACCAGACCTCCATCAGGCAAGCCAGGGGCTTTCCCACCAGCAGAGATCTGCTGTGATGGGTCACTCTTGCTCATACTCCTTGGGATTTCATGGAAAAGTACAGAATTTGCAGATCTCATCAGCATCTGTTTCCTTGGCCTCTGGATTCAGGGAGTGCAGTCTTGACCAAAGCAGAGTAGAAATCCCCATCTCTCCCAAGAGCACTGAGATTTTAGGAGGCAAAAAAGAATATATCAGACTTAAAAATCGGGTGATGAGTGATTTTCCTTCCTCTACCTTCCTCATTCCTGGTGCTGTATCACCTGTCCTCAGGGATTTGGGCAGGGGAACCACCCTGGAAAGTTTTTAGGATGCCCCCACCAGTATAAGCAAGGGTCGAACCTTCCTACCATTGTGCCCTCTTTGACCTGTCTCTCCCCAGCCACACTTGGCATATGATCAGTGCTTTCAGATTCCAGCTCTCAGTTCAGTTCAGTTCAGTCGCTCAGTCATGTCTGACTCTCTGCAACCCTGTGGACGGAAGCTTGCCAGGCTTCCCTGTCCATCACCAACTCCCGGAGCTTGCTCTACCACTTGCCAATTAGTTGTGTGACCTTGGGCAAGTCACTTCGCCTCTCTGTACCTCAGTTCCTTCGTCTGTCAAGAGGAATCATAAGGGTACCCATCTCATAGGGTTGTCGTAGGAACTAAACGCGTTCAATGACACCTGGCATGTGGTGTGAGCTGAAGAAGTGTTAGTGATAGACAGTGGGTGTCTGGCTGGCCGCCTGGTCACCTTTACACAGGTCCAGCCAGGTTGACTTCATGCTTTTCTGGTGAGTAGACATTGGTAACTGAAGTCAGCCTGACCTCACCTCTACGCGCTGCTTGTTTACGTCTTTCTTCCATACCTCCCAGCCGTCTGGCTCTCATGTAGCTGAGACACTCATGGAATCAGACAGCTCTAGACGAGTGTGATTCTGAATGAGACCCCAGAGGTCTCCATCACTGACCGCATGGCGTGTGTACGTTGTCATTCATTTTCCTTCGTGGCTAAGGAGTGGACACCTAAGTACTGCTTCTTTTTATGGAAGGCTCTGACTAGCATATTTGCTGATTAAAAGGGAGGCCTCGTAGAGCATTCATTTCGAGGCATATAGTGATACTTAAAAACCAGCACTATTCCAGGCATTTACTGCAAACTGTCTATTTCCTAAAATAGGGAGGCCATGCTTTTGTTTACTTCCTCCTAATGAGAATTCCTCAGGAGTTTGAAAGCTGCTATTGTGGCCTTTTCCTCTTCCCCTGCATTTTGCAGCCTACCCCGTCCAAGGAGCAGCTGAACAGAGCACCATTAAAGTGGTCATTCAACCTGGAAAGGAATCCCCTTCCACTTTCCCCTTAGAATTGTAGGAAGCTGCCTTTGTTGACCAAACGTATATAAAAACTTTTAACATATTTCAAATCCTATCACTGATTCCTCTCTCCTCCTCAGGGAGGATATTCCCTGACCCCCATCCTGTTATGTAAAATATTTCATTCTCTGATATTTATATACTGGGACGTATCTTTATTGCTGTACTTCTCACACTGCCTTAACACATAGTAGCTGTTAATAGTACCTACTGTGTGCCCAGCACAGTGCGAGACACCAAAGACCTAATCACAACTAAGACTCCAGTGCACCACGGCCTAATGCAGCTGTGGGTGATAGTGGACGCGTTCTGCATCGACACTGCCCACTCTCGAAGTCCCCAGCCCCCGTGCCTATGGAACACTTGAAGTGTGGCTAGTGCAACTGAGGAAATAAGTGTATAATTCCATTCATTTAAATTTACATTTAAACAGTTACATGTGGCTAATGACTACTGTATTAAATAGCTCTAGAACATATGCCTCAGAAGGCCGAAGATTCTTTTGTTTATTGCTGTACTTTTAGCACCAAGAACAATGCCTGGCAGGTGATGTGAAGGAGAGAAAGAAGGGGTGGCAGAGGGAAGGAAGAAGGTCTCTGTCCTTGTAGAACTCAAGATACAGGTAGGACCTAGTATTTATGTTATTTGTTTACAGGTGCTTAAGTCCAGAGACAGGGATTGTCTTTGCATTGTCTGTACCCTTAGACCCACCGCTTAGAACCATAATCAAAGCCGTCGGAGATGCTCTAGAAATGTAAGTGGGATTGATGCTGATGAAGGAGTAGGCACTAGGAAAGCTAAGATAGCTCTTTTGAGATTAATATTCCCTTTTATTTTCATGAATATGCATGTGAGAATGAATAAGGGGGATATAGTCTCTTATCATGAGCCACCTTCAAAAGCTATGTATAGTGTCAACAGTAACAACTTCGAGTGGGCTCAGAGGGACACAGTCTTAAACATAACATACCTATATGCTATAGCAGGGAGGGGTCCTTGGTTTGGGGGAAGAAGATCACAGTCACCTGAGCTGAACCTAGTCCATAGCTGACCTGAAGTCACGCATGCCCCTGAAGCCAGATACAGATTAGACATCTGAAATGTGCCTGGTGACGCTGCCGTCCTGCGTGTCTTAGATGCACAAATGCAACCAAGTGCTCAGCCTGGGTTTTGAAAAGTAACCCGATTGTGCCTCCAGTGAATGGCTTTTCTGGTAGAAGCCCTAGAATGCAGCCTTATCTCCTCCTTCTCTTGGGCTGATCCTTTGTCCTGGCTGCTGACCTTTCTCCTTCCTCACAGAAGGCGGTTTGATTGGGAAGAGTAACAGATACAGACAGCTTCATTTGTTCTTGGCAGGCGCCACAATCTGCATTTCTGTGGAGGTCAGGAGAATCATAAATGATTCATGGGGTTCTGGTTTTCTGGGGTGAAATGGGCCAAATTAGTCATAATTTCATTGCATTCTCCCTCTTCTCACCCCAAACCCCAGACACCCCTATAGCCACTTAGCCCCTAAGCCAGCACCTTCCCTTTGATGCCTTAGATGGAGAGGACAGAGCGGGCTCTCTCCGCATGAACATGAAGCACATGGAGTCGGTATGTGGAGATGCTGTGATGCAGAAACTAGGACATCTTGAAAGCTGAAACATAAAGCAGCATTTTTAAAAGGGAAAATAACCCCAATGTGTCTCCAATATGCTGCGCACAGGAAATGGGACAGAGGCTGGAGTGAGGCCGAGGGGAGTCATCTCCAGCTGGAGGGCTTTCATCATTGCCCTGTTACCATCCGCGCATCAGAGCCCCAAGACCTTTTTACTCCCGCTCCAGGAGACAGTGGGTACGCAAGGCTAGAGAGCTTGGAATGTCAGCATGACCTTGCAGGCCCCTCTTGTCTCCTTCAGCATTTAAAAATTCAAATAATAAGCCTGGTCCCAGTCTGACTCAGAGTGGGGAACATGTGAGCAAGCGTCTGGGCAATCCACA
Source organism: Cephalophus harveyi (assembly GCA_006410635.1). Taxonomy (NCBI): domain Eukaryota; kingdom Metazoa; phylum Chordata; class Mammalia; order Artiodactyla; family Bovidae; genus Cephalophus; species Cephalophus harveyi. The sequence goes on along the minus strand of SJYT01015687.1, from coordinate 114,534 downwards.
GTGACCTTTTGTTTGGGACTTACTCACTTTTAACCAAAGATGGGGGAAGAAAGCAACTCAAAGGCAGGCCCAGGGCTTCTGTGTAATGTTGTTAGCCACAGGTGGTTTAGTCGCTCAGTCGTGTCTGACGCTGTGGCTCCATGGACTGGAGCCTGCTAGGGATCAAACTGTAGAGGGACTGTCCTCTGTCCATGGGGATTCTCTAGGCAAGAATACTGGAGTGGGTTGCCATGCCCTCCTCCGGGAGATCTTCCCAACCCAGGGATCGAACCTGGGTCTCCTGCGTTGCAGGCAGATTCTTTACCAACTGAGACACCAGGAAAAAGTCTTTTTAGCCTCAGTAGAGGCGAAATGCAACCAGAGTGCGGCTCTGGCTAGATCCGGGGTGGAGAGAGACCTCAGCTCAGTGTCTGGACCTCCATCAGCAGGGCCTGTCCAGCTTCCAGCTTCTGAGTCCCCTGCCTCGCTGGGTTCTAGAGCCAGGGGCACGGGGCAGCCTCCGAAGGTTGTGTACGGGATGGTATGCTTTGCCCTGGCACTGCGCGGGGAAGACCACAGTGATCTGCTTACATCCACCCTCCCCGTTGTAGACCTGGAGTACTTCAGACCCCTCCCCTCTATCCTTCTCTCGCTGCCACGCTTGCTCTCTTTGCCCCTTTCCTTGGAGGTGAATCCAGAGAGCTGTTAGTTCCTCAAAGCAGACAGGGCTTTGTTGGAAAAGGTGTGAAGGAGATCAAAGTTTTATTTTTCTTTCTGTTTTACGGAGACCAGTCATGGTGCTAATTAAATAAGTGCTGCCCAAACAGCAGTCCATGCAGTCCTTGCCTTTAAGAAGCTGAATCTAGAAGAGGAAACACAAGTAAACACAATAGTTACTTATGGTACCAGTGTGCTTCCTTTCTTACAGTTGATATTATTACAGGTCAATAAAAATAATTTTGAGCTCTAGTCAATATCCTGTTCTTCCCTAGTAACAGATGGTGGTGGTATTATAAACATAGTAGGTGTTAGGAAGTTTTTTTTTATGTTGATGTTGGTCATAATTACGGTAAATATGCTTTATGATATTATGCAGAAACTCTCCTCTCTTAGTGTTGGTGAGTGGGTGCCTTTGCATTGTCAACACTCAGGGCAGAAATGACGTGAGTGTCTGTGGTTCTATGGAGTCTCACAGGCAGACAGGACTTTACCTGATGACAGTGTGGCTGGGTGTGGAGTGGGGAGGAGGAGGCGGGAGGGCTCAGGAGACAGAGCGCAGCCCCAGCACCCAGGATTCCAGGGGAACAGGATGTGTGATGCTTCGGCTCAGCTCCACGTGTCAGATGGGCTAGATGATCTCCAGGCTCTTCGCTGACCACCGGGGCTTGCATCCATCCTCTACCTTTGAGAGATAAGAACACCGATGCCAAAGAGTTTAATGAGGTCAGTGGTAGCAGAGCCAGAAGTAGAATCCAGTTCTCTGGACAAGTCTCCGCTCCTTTCCTCTTCCCCTGTCATAATTTCAGGGTGGTCAGAGGCAGTGTAAGATATTAGTGAAATGGTAGTGCTCTGAAGAAATGTCTAGTAACACAGCAGCATGACAAAAAAATAGGGATCCTGTCTGTTTGATCTTGGTCCATCCAAGACGTGTCTAGAATACCTGGGCTTCCTCAGGTACCCCACAATGGGATCCATAGCCCTGGGGTATTTGTCATCCTTCCTCCCAGCCATTCAGGGGAGCCACTGGCCTGAGGGTGCTGCCTGCTCCAAACCCAGTTGTCGAGAGCAGGGCCAGCCTCTGGACAAGGAGGCCAGACTGGGGATGGGGGCGCGGGGGCGGCAGAAGGCTTGTCTACATCCTTGGCCCCTCACCACAGCACTGCCAGCAGACCCACAGTTTGGACCGCTGGCTATCTATTTGACTGGCTATCTATTTGAGCTGGAGTGTGCATCACTCCTCCTATCTCCAGCTCTTCTCCTGACAATGTTTGCTGTCGAGGACAAAGCACTCTAAATAATTTCAGTGTCCAAACAAAAGTACCTGTCCTAGAGAGTTTAAATGATTTCCGTTGATTTTATGGTGTTTTTATAAAGTAATTTTATTAATTTATTTATTTATGACTGTGCTGGGTCTCCGTTGCTGCACGTGGGCTTTCTCCAGTTGGAGCGAGCTGAGGCTGCTCTTGTGCTGCTTGAGCTTCTCATTGCGGTGGCTCCTCTGGGAGCACAGGCTCTAGGTACTCAGGCTTTAGTAGTTGCGGCTCCCAAGCTCTAGAGCACAGGCTCAATAGTTGTGATGCACAGGGTTAGTTGCTCTGTGGCATGTGGGATCTTCCTGGATCAGGGATCAAACCCGTGTCCCCTGCCTTGGCAGGCAGATTCTTTACCACTGAGCCACCATGGAAGCCTCTTATGACCATTTATTATGATTGTAGTTTGGAGACTTGGGGGTACAAATCCAGCAATATTGTCTACATTTCCCCGCACTGTGCAGCATGGCATTTTGTTTTGACCAAACAGCCTGTGTGTGCCAGCCCCTTGCCACTGTCTCTGTGTCTTCAGTTTTCTTGAAGCAGTCATTTTGAGGAGGGAGACAGCATATGTAAAAAATTATGAGCCTATGAACATAGTTGAAGCCAAAACACAGAGCTACTTTCAGACATGCATCATAGTGAATATTTTGATGATTTAGTTGTAGCACATAAATAAAAGATCCAATTAAAGAAAAAAGTACTTAAGAAAAATGCACACACTTTTTAAGGCTGCTTGGGGAAATGTATCCACTGTACAGACATGTACATTTGTTAAGTTCATAGCCTGCTTCATTCCAGAAGGACTTGAGAGAGCTTCGGGACAAATACTGGCAGAGAACCATCTGAACTCAACATTTTCAGGCCAGAATGACTTCCTGCCAGCACAGGACTACACAGCAACAACTCCACTCCAGTTTCCAGAACCAGAGAGAATCAAAGGCACTTCCCTCACTTGGCGGTTGGGTGGAGCCAAGCCAAGTAACCTTGAGGCTGGTTCTGCTCAGAAGTGCAGAAGTAATAACCAGACTCCTCATCTGTCTTTGGCGATGAACTTCTCTCCCTTGACCTTACCCAAGTTAAGGGCGGCAGTCTTGTTCCTCAAAGCTGAGGTCATCCTCAAAAGTCTGTGATTTTTCCTGGTCCTCCAACTCAGGAACCTTCCTTTCTAGTCGTCTTTGCGGCAGAAGCTCTCCCCTTGAACCCTGATCCCAAAGGTCTCTGCTTGAGCCCCAGCCTTTCCTCCTAAAGTGAAGGGGAAGCATATAAACTTTGAAATCAGCAGATCTGGGAATGAATCCAGAGTCAATCTGCCTTTCACTGTCCATAAAACCTTGACCACTTGCTTAGTTTCAGTTTCCTCAGCTTGAAATGGGAGGAATAGTAGTATTGATCACAGAGGTTCTGCTGCAGATGAAAAAACACCTCTAGTAGGCAGGGCCTGACACAAGAGTATCTAAGGCATGGTCGCCACTATTACTGAACTTGCCTCTCCCTAAGCACATGGGACGGCAGCAGTGTATCTCCCGAGTCTCCCTGTATCACCTGTAAACAGGCTTTCCTGTCGCCAGCTCTACTCAGCCTCCCGGATACTCGCCAATACTCCTTACTGGACCTCCGTCCTTCCTGCAGCCCACTTTCCACCCCCATCACCATGATGTCCTGATTCTGCATATCAGAGGCCTGCCTTGCATTGCTCCCCTGCAGCCACATCTATTCCAAGTTCAAGTGTAGGTGTCCAAACCCTCCCACACTCGCCCTGGTCACCTCAGCCCTGTTCTGATGTAAAGAGAGAACTAATGCTTAAGAGTTAAAACAGTGAGATCTTACAGTTAAGATCACTGTATGTCTATTTTGTTTGTTAGAAAAATCAATCCTTTTGGTGTTTCATGACTTTTATCCTTTATTTTTTCATTCATTCCAAAAATAATAGCTACAGGGATGAACAAGATGGACCGAGTGCCTGTCTTCAATTTGCTTACTGTTTAGTAAGGGACTAGTATACAGCATGATAGGTCATATAATTGTTAAAATGTATTAAAGGCCTCATTTTAACTTTGTAATTTACATGGTTCTTCCATTTTGGAGCAAATTACTTAACTCGTCTGTGCGTCTTCTTCATCTGAAAAATGGAATAACTGTAGCTTTTACCTACAGTTCGACAAACAGCCTCAACTCTCCTCTCTGCTGGACTCCTCAGCACGGTAACAGACTGCTCAGCTGTATTAAGAGCCCTGAATTTGCTCATTCACTTTTAATAGAACAGAGCTGATGCCTTTAAGCATATAAACTTTGAAATCAGCAGATCTGGGAATGAATCCAGAGTCAATCTGCCTTTCACTGTCCATAAAACCTTGACCACTTGCTTAGTTTCAGTTTCCTCAGCTTGAAATGGGAGGAATAGTAGTATTGATCACAGAGGTTCTGCTGCAGATGAAAAAACACCTCTAGTAGGCAGGGCCTGACACAAGAGTATCTAAGGCATGGTCGCCACTATTACTGAACTTGCCTCTCCCTAAGCACATGGGACGGCAGCAGTGTATCTCCCGAGTCTCCCTGTATCACCTGTAAACAGGCTTTCCTGTCGCCAGCTCTACTCAGCCTCCCGGATACTCGCCAATACTCCTTACTGGACCTCCGTCCTTCCTGCAGCCCACTTTCCACCCCCATCACCATGATGTCCTGATTCTGCATATCAGAGGCCTGCCTTGCATTGCTCCCCTGCAGCCACATCTATTCCAAGTTCAAGTGTAGGTGTCCAAACCCTCCCACACTCGCCCTGGTCACCTCAGCCCTGTTCTGATGTAAAGAGAGAACTAATGCTTAAGAGTTAAAACAGTGAGATCTTACAGTTAAGATCACTGTATGTCTATTTTGTTTGTTAGAAAAATCAATCCTTTTGGTGTTTCATGACTTTTATCCTTTATTTTTTCATTCATTCCAAAAATAATAGCTACAGGGATGAACAAGATGGACCGAGTGCCTGTCTTCAATTTGCTTACTGTTTAGTAAGGGACTAGTATACAGCATGATAGGTCATATAATTGTTAAAATGTATTAAAGGCCTCATTTTAACTTTGTAATTTACATGGTTCTTCCATTTTGGAGCAAATTACTTAACTCGTCTGTGCGTCTTCTTCATCTGAAAAATGGAATAACTGTAGCTTTTACCTACAGTTCGACAAACAGCCTCAACTCTCCTCTCTGCTGGACTCCTCAGCACGGTAACAGACTGCTCAGCTGTATTAAGAGCCCTGAATTTGCTCATTCACTTTTAATAGAACAGAGCTGATGCCTTGCCTGGCGTGCTGCAATTCATGGGGTCGCAAAGAGTCGGACACGACTGAGCGACTGAACTGAACTGAACTGAACTGATGCCTTGTAAGTACACAATAATAAGTTATTATTAATTGTAGTGATAAAACTAAGGAAACACCTTAGGCATACAGAGATTGCTATCATTCGGTTTTGTAGCAATTTTTTCTCTTTAGAAACGTTTGCAGTCACCCTTGGATGCAAGAAGACAGCTTTCTTATTAACTATCACTCGCTCCCCCTTCAGGAGCTGCTGAATCAGGCAGGATGTCTCCTTCACTTCTGACCCCCTGCTTCAGCACTTCTCCAAAGAGGATAATAAATGAGCAGGAGAAGTTTGCCTGTCGCAGTTCACTACTGTCTGTGAGATGTGGCAGGAGATTATCTGAGCATGTTTGGATAAATGATAGATCACTTGGAGGAGATTTATAAGTTCAGCATTAATGAAGAAAAGTTGGAGGCGGCATGAAGGATGAGAGGGAGGGAATCAATGCCAGAATGTTAACTGTGAAGACAGAGGAGGCAAGTCAGGGAGGGAAAACATAAAGGGAGGTGAGCAACTGGGCTGGAAACACGTGAGCAGAGAGGGCAGGAAGTGGGCATAGAAGGCCAGGGGAAAGAGGGTACAGAGAGAGAGAGAGGGCATTGTCCACCAATGAAAAGGCTGAATTTTGAGTAAACACAATACATCAGGCACATTAGGAAAAAAGTGGAATAAACAAAATGGAAACAGAAAGTTGAGAAGAATATAATTCAGTGCATAAGTGGAGAACACATATTAGATTATGGCTCCTTTTTATAAACCAAGGAGTAACTGTTTTGCCTGATAGAGATTACTGAGCTCCTCTAAAGTCACTACCATAAGCATTCCATGACTGTTACATTCTTTTCTTTTTCTTCTATATTTGAAATAGACAAACTAGGAAAATTTATGGAGTATCTTTATAATAAATTGAATTCCTAAGTTGTGGCATTTCAAATGCTGAAATAATTTGATATGACATAATGTAATATAATAAATAGTATAAAGGAAATTATAGTATGAGTAGAGAAAAACTGGAGTTATGCTGTTAATAAGACTGTTTGCATCATCTCTCTTTAGTCTGCTTTATTAGCAGTGGTATATCTGACTCATGATATCCCTTTAAGATATATTTACAGATAAGATATAGCATGGTTTTTGTTTCACCATGTGCTGTGCTTAGCCACTCAGTCATGTCTGACTCTGCAACCCCATGGACACATCCTGCCAGGCTTCTCTGTCCATGGGATTCTCCAGGCAAGAATACTAGAGTGGTTAGCCCTTCCCTTCTCCCGGGGATCTTCCAGGAATCAAACCCAGGTCTGCATTGCCAGTGGATTCTTTACCATCTGAGCCACAAAAGACTAGTCCAATAATCCATAATCATTCGTGGAATAGAAACATCATCAAGTTTTCTGTTCCATTCTTACGACACCCGACTCTGTTCATCTTCCATAAACAAATGAGCCTGGGGAGTGGAAATACTCGGGTGAGGGTCCAGGCTCCCTGATGTGTTAACTTTATAAACTGGAGCGGCTAACTTGGCCAGTCTGAAATTTCATTTCCTCCCTCTGTAAAATGGGGATACTGCCACTCCTGTCTCTTATACACATCTGATGTGTATAAGAGACAGTCCATGGACTTATCATTATACCTATTAGAGATAAAAATATAGTAAAGCATTTGGAACAAGTAGATCGTCAATAAATTTTAGCTATTATTATTTTCATGCAACAGAAACTAGTGATATACATCTTTATAGTCAAATAAAAGCATCACTGCATCAGCAAGGAAAGGAGAGAAGAGAGTGGCAAGATTAAATCAAGGAGGAAAAGGGAAATAATCACATGAGGAAGCATGCTTGTTGTTGTTGTTCAGTGACTAAGTCATGCCTGACTCTTTGTGACCCTGTGGACTGTAGCACACCAGTCTCCTCTGTCCTGCACTGTCTCCCAGGGTTTGCTCAGATGCATGTCTGTTGAGTCAGTGATGCTATCTAACCATCTCATCCTCTGCTGCCCCCTTTTCCTTTTGCCTTCAATCTTTCCTATCGTCAGGGTCTTTTCCAATGAGTTGGCTCTTCAAATCAAGTGGCCAAAGTATTGGTAGAGCTTCAGCTTTAGCATCAGTCCTTCCAGTGATTATTCAGGGTTGATTTCCTTTAGGACTGACTGTCCAGGGGACTTTCAAGAGTCTTCTCCAGCACCACAATTCAAAAGCATCAATTCTTCGGCATTCAGCCTTCTTTATGGTCCAGTTCTCATATCTGTACATGACTACTGGAGAAACTATAGCTTTGACTATATGGACCTTTGCCAGCAAAGTGATGTCTCTGCTTTTTTAATATGCTGCCTAGGTTTGTCATAGCTTTCCTTCCAAGGAGCAAGCGTCATTTAATTTCATGGTTGCAGTCACTGTCTGCAGTGATTTTGGAGCCCAAGAAAATGAAATCTGTCACTGCTGAGAAAGCATACTGGGATTAGTGTATCGCAAACTAAAGGGAAATGTATTCCTATAGTGCCCTGGATTAATGTACCTAAATGAAAATCAATATAGAAAGGAAGTCAGTTCAGCCACAGACGTAAGGAAATGCTATTAGGAAGATCCCCTGGAGAAGGAAATGGCAATCCACTCCAGTATTCTTGCCTGGAGAATCCCATGGGCGGAGAAGCCTAGTAGGTTACAGTCCACGGGGTCGCAAAGAGTCGGACACGACTGAGCGACTTCACCTCACCTCACCTCTTGCCATCCCTCAGAAGATGTCTTAATCTGTACTTTAAGATTAAGGTAAAGAGATAAATGGAAATGACACTATAAAAACAAGTGTTACATAGTTGAAGCTTGATTTGTTGGTATTGAAAATCCTAAACAATAACAGTAACCATTTCCTCCCGGTCTTGATGATTTGCACTTATATCCTCTCTATACCCCCAGGTTGTATAGGCCCCGTAAATCATGTAACTAATATGTTGAATAATCATGGCTCACAAGGGAGGTCAGATCATAAACCAATCTTACTTTGTTTCTCTGTGTTACTTTCAGTTTTTCAGGGAGGTCTAGTTTTTTCCCTATCTTTAGGTGAATATCGGGCAAGTCCATAAGTTTTTGGGGCTTCCCTGGTGGCTCAGAGGTTAAAGCGTCTGCCTCCAATGCGGGAGACCCAGGTTCAATCCCTGGGTCGGGAAGATCCCCTGGAGAAGGAAATGGCAACCCACTCCAGTATTCTTGCCTGGAGAATCCCATGGACTGAGAAGCCTAGTAGGTTACAGTCCACGGGGTCGCAAAGAGTCGGACACGACTGAGCGACTTTACCTTACCTTACCATAAGTTTTATGGTCACCCTTAGGAAATATAAATGGTCTCAATTTAGTAATTTATGTGTCTAATCCCATGGAATAGTCAAAGCTTCAAACTTGATTTAAAGTTCAGGCATTCTTTCTCTCCGTTTCTGCCTCCTGCAGTTGAAGAGGGAGGTGTGGCTGGTTGCCTCTCTCTTCCCTCCTCTAAGGTTCCCCCTCCTCCTCCTCCTCTAGCTGAAAATCTGCACTGTCCAGCACCTGCAAAGTTCTGAGAGATAGCAGAGGGGCAGGGTGTAGGGGAACTCTTTCCTCGCCGACACACTGATGAGCGGATCTGACACTGTCTGGTCTTGGCAGCTGTATCAACCTGCTCTTTTTCTCATGTGCACTTTGGCAGGGGCTTTTGAGACCCCCATATCCCTGGAGATCACCTGTAGGTCCTTCAGTGTGGAGAAATGCTGTGCTGTGTTGGTCAGCGGTTAGGAGCAACTGCATCATGGTGTGGTTTTTGTTTTTTTTTTTTTTTCTGCCTCTCTTTTAGGGATAGGAGTTGTGTGTGCCACCACCTACTCAGTTAATAGTGCAAAAAGCATGGAGAATAATTCAAATACATGAAAAGATGGAAATCGGTGAATTTGAGCAGAAATGCTGTTGCTCAGAGTTAGTACAGCCAAGAACTTATCAATTATTCTGATTTACAAGAGGCTTAATGATATTGGAGCTTCTCAGGTGGCTCAGTGATAAAGAATCCACCTGCCCATGCAAGAGACACGGGTTCAATCCCTAGCTCAAGAAGATCCCCTGGAGGAGGAAATAGCAACCCACTCCAGTATTCTTGCCTGGAAAACCCCATGAACAGAAGAGCCTGGTGGGCTATAGTCCATAGCGTTGCAAAGAGTCAGATATTGGCAGATTGCCAGTCTCCAGTTTTTGAAAGGTTCCCCTCCTCAGATGAAATGGCTTACCTTTCCACAGGCTCTGTTGAAAGAGAAACTCTACAGAAACCTGTGCCCTGGAGAGTTCAAAAGGAGGAGTGGGGAATGGGTAGGGTAGGCAGAGCAGGGAATGGCACCCCACTCCAGTACTCTTGCCTGGAAAATCCCATGGACGGAGGAGCCTGGTAGGCTGCAATCCTTGGGGTCGCTAAGAGTCAGACCCGACTGAGCGACTTCCCTTTCACTTTTCACTTTCATGCATTGGAGAAGGAAATGGCAACCCACTTCAGTGTTCTTGCCTAGAGAATCCCAGGGACAGGGGAGCCTAGTGGGCTGCCGTCTATGGGGTCGCACAGAGTGGGACACGACTGAAGCGACTTAGCAGCAGCAGCAGCAGGCAGAGTAGAGCAGATTCTTGCAGTGCTGTCTTGAGGCGGAAGGGATGGCCATTTTACAATGAGTTTGCTCATCGGTGTTTTAGAAAAACAAATCATGAAGCAAGGAAGGGAGAGTGGGGTGATACATAAGCATTCATTTTAAAATCCTTTCAAACAATTGTGAGTTTGCAACTAAGTTACAAAGCATTATGTATCAAGCTCTAAATACTCACAGAGTATTGTTAAGCCATGAAAATTCTGATTTTTTTAGACTAGAAGAATGTTCAAATCTTAGCAATTTCATTTCGTTCAGACTTTTTTTCACTCCCTCTCGTCACTAAAACTGAATTCCACCTTGTAATTTAGAAATTTTAAAACTTAAATGAGGTACTTTTATCATCTCACACATATCTCTAAACTTCTGAGATGAGGAATGGTGATTATTTATCTTTGCAATCCCTGCAGTACCCAGCACACAGTGGTTGCTGACAGAATACTTACTAACTTGTATCACAAACTCAGAGTCAGGCTGGAACTCATTATTAGCCACAAAATGGCAGAGTTCAATTCCAATCAGCAAACTTTACCTTGATATAGAAAGTGAGAAGTGCAAGAAGTTGGAAAACCTTACTTGTGACCTGCAGCTGAAAACTTTGTACTTTTTTCCCTTTTAAATGGCCCAGAGAAGGGAGAAGAAGAGGGAAAGATGGTACCTCCTTCAAGATGCAGAGAGGAGCAGCTGTAGAGGGAGGATTTGGGGTCCACCCTCCACCCTCAGACACCCTCAGGCACCCCCGGAATCAGAGGGAGATGGCTAGATCAAGCTGGCTTCCCTGTGCCCCTCCCAGATGTCAGGCAGGGACCAGAGCAAAAACGGGATCTTGAGAGGAATTGTGCACCCCTTCTGCCCACTCAGTGTCTAAGGAGAAATTGTTTTCTGGTGATCGCTTCAGCATTTGAAAAAATTCCCAGCCCCAACCCGCTCTCTCTGGTGTTTGTCTGATCTGATTGGAAATTCCCCAAATGTGTTTGGGGCTTTGCTCTAGAATGGGTGAATATAGTTGAAATTGCAGAGTGTCATCTGTTACATATTTGGAGAAACTTTTTAAAACCTAACTCGACACAAACCTGCTAACTCTAACCCAGAATTCCAAACAGATACGTGGGTCTTCTAAAATCATAAGCATTTGATGTTTGTGTTCCTGATCTATTTGTTTCTTTAATACAAAAATATTTGCATCTGGCATTTTGAAACCTTCTAAAGGAAGTTTTCCAGACACCTTTGAGGGGGTGATCTCTTAATCAGATAAAACTACCTTCGTGTTTTTAAAAATTTTGCTCGAATTTTCACTAGACACCACTCTAAAACAGCCTAAGATTTATCAATACCAAAATCCCCAGTCACAAAGATGATATTAGCATTTTATCATAAATGCATTTGGAATCATCAGTAACTTGAAAGGCTATTAGGATAAAACATAAGGCTAATTAAGAAAATATGAAGCTAAGCACCATGCCAAATGAAATAGATATTTATTGGAAATAACCAAAATGACTTTGCTCCAGTGGAAAGATCCTAAATCTGTGCTCTGAGGAATAAGGCTGAATGTGTTCATATGTTTTCACAAACACATCCTGAATATTATGCCCAGCTCTTCAGAACTGGGTAAAAATTGGGCGAGGGGTTTACCCCTACTACCAGGGAGCAGTCGTACAGTTGAACAATATTAGAGAAGGATTTTAAGGTCAATACTCTTAAAACCCCAATAGAAACTTTAAAAATGAAATTGTCTGAGATTTAGCAATATGGCTCCCAATTAAATGAATGAGTTGTGTCTTTAAATGCCTATGCCCTGCTGAAAATTCACCATAGCTTTTAAAATTATTTATTTATTTAGGCCACACTGTGCGGCACGTGGGATCTTAGTTCCCCAAGGATTGAACCCATGCCTCCCTGCAGTGCAAGCATGTCATCTTAGCCACTGGATTGCCAGGGAAGTCCCTCTCCATAACTGTTTTAAAAAGCTGTAAATGTGTTACTGGCGACAGAATTCAGCTTAATAAGTTTCCAAAGGTCTTGATAGTTCCTTTCACACTTTAACTCATAAAAAGTGTAGGCAAGTAAGTGGAATCATTTTTGCCATCTTCTACATGATTAGGAAAGGTACAAAACCCAGTACACTCCGTTAGAGCAATTTGGGGAAGCCTGAGATGGCTCATGAGAAGGGAAGACTCCAGGTGAGTCCTTGGCACCTGAGGTGACACATTGCACGTGGCTCGGTTCGCCCTTCTCCTGTTCTTCTCAGGAGCATAGACAGTCTCAGACCTCTGCTGACCTAAGGGTTTGTCACTGTTGATTCAAACAGAAGAACTATTAATACTTAGACCCATTTAGGATTCACAGCTTACAAGCAATTTCCATTCTTCCTACCATATAATGGTTACTCTTAGGTCATAGATGCCCCCAAAGGACCTTAGTTTCAGAGCAACTTAATTCTTTGTAAGTTGCAGACTCTGGTATGAGTCTAGTCCCATTGGAGAGTGTCTGATTTCATGTCAATCACCTTTTGGCTCTTTTGTTTCCCTAATAAGAATTAAAAGCGAGCTGGATCCTCACAGTGAGTTTGCAGGACACCCTGGACAATGGTGGCTTTGTGTTAGTGTTGAGGTCATCATTTTACAGAGCAGCACAAAAAGGTGCTCCAGAGACAAACCAGCACTCAGAACTCTCCAACTTGTTATGTCAGTGATTTTGACATTATACATGTTCCTCCCTTTCCTTTCAATATGAATGTATCTAACCCAGCCCCTCCCTCTTCCAAAGTTAGAGTTTTAGAAAAAGCGCCTTTGGCATAAGTTCCCAACTGGTATCATAATTACAACCTGTTCCACTGGCTTCCTGTTTGGGAACCCGGGAAAAACAACCACGAGCAGACTTCAGACCTGCTGTGTGAAAAGGCCGTGATGCAGTCCTTCATGACACAAGTCACTGCTACCACTCTGCAGAGAAGAAGCAAACTGATAACCCTAGGAACTTAGTCAAAAAGCTGTGTGAAGTCATTATTTGGAGAGAGCTTTCTCTTAGGAAAATAGATGCTCACCAAACAATTTAAATTCTTCATGGCAGATGAGAGCAGATAGAGCATCCGTCATAGAGAGCGCCTGTTTACTGGCAGGCTAGGATGTGAATGTTTCCTTTTCCATATTCCAGGTAGTGGGACCAAGCCAAAGGATAGGAGAGGTTCCTCTTGATTTTCCCAGCAGAGGTCACCATTTTCATGATCTGAATGGATTTTGTGCTTAGAATCCACACATTGAAAGATTGTGGTTACTGAGCCCTCAGTTCCTGGAACTAAGGACAGACCATCTACAGGCCACTTTATTCTGTGCATAAAGAAAAATAGCAATGATCTAGAAACTGTAGACTGTTCAAGCAGTTTAAGTTAAATCTTGGTATTTAAAATGTCTCGACTAAGCTGAAGACATCTCCTTTGAATATTTGCACACACATACATATGTGTGTTGTACACACACAACTACTGTTTTTATATTATTTGAGCTGCCTCATAATATAGCTTTCCATCCCCTCTGTAGAATATTTAGCCCAAAAGAAGTCATAAATATTACTTATTGCAAATTTCTGCTGCACTGTGACTTTAGATATATATATACCTTTTAAAACCAATTCTATAGGTATGAAAAATGGCAGATGTACATATTGAGCATTGGAATTTGGTTTTATGGGCTCTGGTGCCCTTAGGTGGCTAGGCAAAGTCATCATACCCTTTTGTCCTTTTACTTATGAACTTCCATAGACTCTTGTCTAGCAAGCATCCAGGTTTTATGTTAAAGGCATCAAACCATTATATTGTCAAAAGCAAAGGATCGAATAGTTCGCACTAGAACTCAATAAAAATACCTTCTCTAAGAGTGAGTAGGGAATGGTGATTGTAAATAGCACCCAATGGAAATCTTTGAAAATAGATTTGCTTTAAAATATTTGTTACACCTCATGAATCATTATTTTGAATATTTCTGTCATGTGAAGGTCCCTAAAATAAGTTAGGCTGAAATAGCAGATAGAGTTGCTACTTCCCTAGTGGATTGCTATGTGTGCAAGCTTAGCTGGCTGCTGAATAATTTTGAACAGTAGAGAGCAGTAGAAGAGTGTCAGAGCACAGAGCTGGCCAAAAATCAAGAGGCTGTAAAGCAAAATCAAGGCGTATTCTCTTAAAATGATGTTGAGTTTCTACTGACAATGAGAGACACTTTTGACCTATATTGTAAATGCATCCATTTTTAAAGAATGGCTAAGTAACATCCAAACAATAAGTGATCAAATAAGGATGCCAGTATTTATTACTGAACAGCTGTTTATTTATTAGAATTAAGGCTGTTCCCTTTGGAGGCATGGTAACATTCAGTAAAAACTTCTGTACACGCTCCATCATCATTAAGAGCAGCAGCAGCACTGTAATCTAAAGCAGCCCACGGACTAGTCGTATAGGAGGGTCGTCAGAATCGCTTATCATTTCTGTGAATGCCGACTCACATGGCACATTCAAGGCATGTGCATCGATTTCCCAGCAAATGTTTTTGCCACACTCTCTGTAGTCAAACCAGCCTTTGTAGAAACTACACCGTAATTCTGATGTTTCCCTTTGGCCTTGGTAACCCCACTGGGATGGTAGTGAATACAGCAGTAGTTTAAAAAAGAAACAAACAAAACACCAACCAAGAAGCCAGCAACATCACTGCCACCACGCTTGCTCCTGCCAGACACGGGGCAGCGCTCATCTATTGTACTGTTCCATCTCAAGCTTCACTTGACCACCTGGCCAACAGTGGACTCTTGGTTCCTTGCCCTTATTTTTTTTTCCCATCTCACAAATAGTCCCTGTATTCACACAAGCCCAGAAACATAAGAATCATCCTTGACCTGGCCTTCTTCCTGATCACCCACAATAGCAAGTCTTCTAGATTCTAATTCTAAAAATGCCTCCAGTTCTAAAAACCTCAAATCCGTTCTCTCCTTTTTCACTCCATCGTCACACCTGCAGCTGGACCACCATCATCTCACACCTGTGGACTGCCAGAGCCTCTAAGTGGCCTTTCTCCTCCGGGCAGCAACATGGTCTTTATATTTGAAAACATGGGTCAGATCCTGGCATGCTCCTGAGGAAAACCCTTCAGCTGCTGCCCACTGAGCTGGGAAGGCAATGTCAATCCCTGGCGCCGGCCCACCGAGCTCTCGCCAGCTTTCCTGCCTCCCCTGCACCCTCTCCAAAGTCTTTCGGACTCGGGACCTTCCACATGATGCTGCCTGTGCCTGGAGGCTGTGTGACTTGGGGAAGTCACTCAGTCTCCTGGACCTTGGTTTTCTCCTCTGAAAGGCGGGAGCTTAGTCCTTTTCCAGCAGTGTTCCTCCTATTTCCTTTGATAAGAGAGGAGTTCTCGTGAATCTGTCTTTTAGTAATCTTCTACCACACACTGATCCTGAGATAGCAGAAGAGGCTAGCCACATGTCCATCAGGACATATTTTCCAAGGATAGTACAGGAATAAAAAGTGCTTTGAAACTGAGATGTATATGTTAACCAGCACTGTTTTCAATTAATAGAGGGATGTTTATACCATATGAGAAGCCTAAAAGCCTCAAATTACAGCAGGGCAGGAGACTTAATCCTTACAAAGTAAATTTACTGCTCTTTCCCTAGGCTCTATTTGAACACACCAGTTACATGTGGGTACCTATCTAAATTGGCATTCCAACCATCCTGTATTAAAAGTGCATTTTCAAGGTTTATCCTTTTCTCATCGACAGGACAGTGTTACCAGATTTTCAGTTTCAGATTGTCAGACACCCAAGCCAACATTTTGAGCCGTTTTCTTTCTTCCACCGCCTATATTCCTAAACCAGTCTACCACACACAATGAAGATGAATTCTTAAAACATGTTTATTAACTGAGCCAACCTTACACCAATTCAGTCCAGTCATGCAAACTTTGTTGAGTATCTGCTGGATGCCAGACACCTACCAAGTACCAGGCTACAATGAGTAGGTCCTGGGCTGAGCTCTCAAAGGGCACACAGTCCAGCAGGCAGACCCAGATGCAAACAAATCGTGTAAAAGTCCAGTGTGTGCTCAGTTGTGTCTGACTCTTTGCGTCCCTTTGGACTATAGCCCACCAGGCTCCTCTGTCCGTAGGATTTCCCAGGCAAAACTACTGGAGTAGGTTGCCATTTCCCCCTATAGGGGATCTTCCTGACCCAGGAATCGAACCTGCATCTCCCACACCTCCTGCATTGCAGGCAGATTCTTTACCTGCTGAGCCATCAGGAAAGCCCATCATGTAGAAGAGTTGGCGAAAAAATAAAGGAAGATGCTGTGGGCTCTGGGACAACCGTCTCAGCATGGAGTGATCTGGCAAAGTGTGGTGCATGAATAGTATTTACCTGTCAGAGAAGAAAACAGCATTTCAGGAAAGAAAATCAGGTATACAGACAAACAGGAGTGCAACAGCTGTGTCCTTTGGGGGTTCTAGAGGGTGTGTGGCCAGATAAAGCTGGAAAGAGAGGAAAGAACCTTGTTATGAAGGGTCTGGTATGATCCACATGCTGTCCATCAAGTTTGATTGGATCCTGAAATACTACTCACTCACTACTACTTCCCATGAAATGCCTCCTGTAGTCTTGAAGAGCTGAGATTCCAGGCCTCATCTGCCATCTTCAGCCCTGCTATGTCGTTGTTCTGTCGCTCAGTCATATTTGACTCTTTGTGACTCTGTGGACTGCAGCACACCAGGCTTCCCTGTCCTTTACCATCTCCTGGAGTGTGCTCAAACTCATGTCCCTTGAGTTGGTGATGCCATCCAACCATCTCATCCTCTGTTGCCCCCTTCTCCTCCCGCCCTTAATCTTTCCCAGCATCCGGGTCTTTTCTAAGGAGTCATTTCTTCGCATCAGGTAGCCAAAGCTGAGCTTCAGCTTCAGCATCAGTATAATGAATAGTCAGGATTGATTTCCTTTAGGATTGACTGAATTGATCTCCTAGGAGTCCAAGGGACTCTCAAGAGTCTTCTCTGGCACCATAATTCAGAAGCATCAATTCTTCAGTGCTCAGCCTTCTTTATGGTCCAGCTCTCACATCCGTACATTAGCCCTGCTATGAAGCACTGTTACTCTGCCTCCCAGATAAAAGGAGACATTAAAACTCTGTGATCCTAGGCAAGTTACCCAACACCTCTGAACCTCACTACATCCTCTGTAAAATGGGAATAACTTGTGCAAGGAGAATGAGTTTTTGTAAGAACTAAGTTTAAAACATGTGAAATATTTAGTACTATACTTTGTTCATGGTATGTACCTGCCATTTTTAGCATCTTAAACATCATCATTGGAAAAGACTCTGATGCTGGGAGGGATTGGGGCAGGAGGAGAAGGGGACAACAGAGGATGAGATGGCTGGATGGTATCACTGACTCAATGGACATGAGTTTGGGTGAACTCCGTGAGCTGGTGATGGACAGGGAGGCCTGGCGTGCTGCAATTCATGGGGTCGCAAAGAGTCGGACACGACTGAGTGACTGAACTGACCTGAAACATCATCATTATAATTCATTTTTAAGATTTGAAGAAATGAAGCAGCATAACCATATTTGCAGGTTGAAAGGGATCTAATAGAGTAGGGTGAAGGGAGGCTAGGGGCAGGACTGCCGTACATGTGGGCAGCTCCAGGGGGTGGGGGGCATCATTCACTTTGTAATCAGTGGGCAAGTGCCCCTTGAACTCAGGCCCTGGGTGAGGCTCTAAGCTGAGAGCTTTACATGTATGACTCAGCCCTCCAGCAACCTTCAAAGTAGGCACTATTATTGTTCCCATTTTTTGAGAAGAGAAAGCTAAAGCACAGAGAGGTTAAGTTACTCTCCCAAGATGACCCAGCTAGTAAGAAGTGGAATGAGGATTCAGATCAAGGCTGCCTGTCCCCAGAGTCATTGCCAGCATTTCTGCTCTGACCTCTCAACACCGAAGCAAAGGATGCTCAGACGGTACAGCTGTGACTAGCTGTAGGCGCTGATGGTCGGCTGGGCTCACTCGCTGTGAGTGGAGCCACCACACCTGCCTTTGGCCCAGGTCGTGCCGATCCATGCCTCAGGATCAGAGTGGCAGCTTGTCACAGGTGTTTGGGTCCTTAGAATGTGAGCCCTTCCGATGCCCGGGTCTGGGAGCATTCTGCCTTCACTGAACCCACATTCTCTGTAGTTCATCAAGGTTTGTTCTTTTTGTGTAGCCTCCCTTTCCCCCCACCAGACTTTTCAGTATCTCAGGAGAAGGTAAAGCCCTGGGAGAGAGATCTCTATTTGGAAATGACACTGCTGATCAAAGAGCAAGCTGCAGGGAGGGGAGCACCAATTTCCTATGACTTTGAATTAATTTTCTATTTAACTCTAGAAGACCCCAGAAATGCCTCCTTGCCAGATTTTGTTTATTAAAACTGCTAGGTATGCGTTACTTCATTTAAATACAATAGCGCCCTTTGGCAGAATATTCCCAGTGCTTTCTTTAATAAAGCCTTCTGCTCCACATTTATACAAGAAGAGATTATTAGAATCAGTTGATAGTTTTTCATGTTCTTTGAGCTTTCTATCCTTTTAAACTGTTTTCATAAGTGAAAAAAAGACGATATTAAAGAAAATTGTGCTTTTTAGAAAAGCTAACAATGATTTTCATTTTTGCATGATGTATTCCAGTCCAGGCTCCATCTAATAATGTTTTCCATAATGTACTTGCAGCTCATATTAGTCAGTAGAGTAACTCTAGTTAAACATGACTCCCAGACCTCAGGAGTTTAACACAAGTCAAATTCGCATCTTGCTCACTCTGCATCTCTCACTCAGGCCAGCAAGAGCTCTGCTGGTCACAGTCACAGAGGCGCAGACCCGAGGGATGGGGCCCCATTGTGATGCACACCTCACTGAGGCAGGGGAAGGAGAAACAGGAGATTATAGCCTGGCCCTTAAACCTCTGCCTGGAAGTAACACCCATTACCTCAGCTCCTTTCCACCGGCCAGAGTGAGTCACGCAGCCAAGCCAACTTCAGGGGAGATGGGGTTGGACGTCTACTGTGTACCTGGAAGAACAAGAGATGGAATATTTGAAAACATCCCTTTACTGTTCCATAACTGTGGTATATTCTACCACAAGTCATAATTTATTGAATTATTTTCATACTGGTGGGTATTAATACCAAAAGCAAAGAGTTTATATAGGATTTTAGAGTTTATATTTGCATGTGTTTTATGGTACCATCACCAAGCAACATTTGCCTGCTCCTGCTGTATGAAATCTCTCTATATATATCTCTCTCATACACACACACACTCACACTCCCACACATACATATACCCACACAGTCACACACATACACACACACACACTCCCACACATACATATACCCACACAGTCACACACACACACACACACACACTCACACTCACACACTCCCACTCCCACACATACATATACCCACACAGTCACACACATACACACACACTCACACTCACACACTCCCACTCCCACACATACCCACACAGTCACACACATACACACACACACTCACATTCCCACACACTCACACTCCCACACATACATATACCCACACAGTCACACACATACACACACACACTCACACTCCCACACATACATATACCCACACAGTCACACACACACACACACACACTCACACTCACACACTCACACTCCCACACATACATATACCCACATAGTCACACACATACACACACACTCACATACACACACTTCTGGTCATCTGTTTGCCCTCTGGCCACAGACTAGAAGATCAGACACTGACAAAGCCCGGCTCAGCAGGACAGTCCAGCACGCTCGCGCGTTCTAGTTTGCTCCCATTTCAACTCTGGTTGCTGTTTTAAGCATCTCACTCCAGCAGCCCTGACTTTGGGCCTTTTGCTAAGAATGCCTTTTGTGCCCAACCTCTAAAGCCTCCAGCAACAGCCCCCTCTGCACAGTCAAATGACAGCAGGCAGGCCCTCGGGCCAAGCTCAGTGGTCCTGTCCAAATGAGACAGACCAAACTAGCTGATGGGACAGTGGAGAGAGAGTCCAAGAGGAATCAGCAACATTTGTAGTTTAAAGATTCTAGCGATGAAGTGAAGGTGCATTTTGGTCGTACTGTCTCTGTGAAGGCAGTGACCTTTCCCAGTTATAAAATTGATTCTATTAATGCAGGTCAAAGAACTACCATGGCCTTTGAATTGAATTATGTTGTTTACAGCCGGTCTTCCAGATTATAAAGCAAAATGTTAGCAGGACACCAGAGCCACCTGGCCTGTAGTGGAATAATTACACTGAACTGAAACATTAATGACTGACAGAACCTGCCTGAAGTTTTGTTGAAACTGGGAAGCAACTCAGCACCCAGGAGGGTGACATAAGGAAGGTGAAGGGACAGAATCACAGAACAGGGCGGGAGGCGTAGGCTCCAGAGCCCAGGTAGTCGACAGAGCAGCCAGCAGAGGGCCTCGTAAACTCAGACCAGGCTCAGGGAAAACACGGTGCCACCAGGCCCAAACTAGCTGCCGGGACAGTGGAGAGAGTCCAAGAGGAATCAGCAACATTTGTAGTTTAATGAGAAAATGTGTTCATTTGTGGGCATATGAAAAGTTCAGAGAACCGAACTTCCTCCCCTATGGAAGGAAAGCCAAGCCTTGCAGAAACTAAGAGACATTACAGGATGTATGGGGCTGCCTAGCTTCTAGTTCTGGAGAAGGCAATGGCACCCCACTCCAGTGTTCTTGCCTGGAGAATCCCAGGGACGGGGGAGCCTGGTGGGCTGCCGTCTATGGGGTCACACAGAGTCGGACACGACTGAAGTGACTTAGCAGCAGCAGCAGCAGCTTCTGGTTCAGGAGCTGCCACTTGTCAACGGTATTCCTTTGGCATGTTGCTTAATCTCCCTATGCTTGAGTTTCCTAATCTGTAAAACGAGATAAATAATAGTACCTATCTCACAGGGGTGTATTTTCACATTTAAACAAGATAGTATGTGTATCTTATTATTATATGTATTATATATGTGTGTTATATGTATTTAATATTACACATATTATATATATTGTTTAGAACAAGGAGCTACATAGTAAGTACTTTTAATATGTAAGTTCCTATGAGGAATTCTTGGATCCCAGATACTAAAGGGGATTTAGGACAGAGTCCCGGAAATAGAGGCAATCTAGAGCTCACTGTCGTGTAGGACCAACTCTGTAGTAGAGAATCAGAAAGTAGAGTGAAGCTTCAGAATGTGCAAAATCATACCATTTTGAAGTCGGTTGAAGATGGACAACATAGACAAACCTGAAAGACATCATGCTAAGTGAAGCAAAGCAGCCGCTAAAGGACAAATACTGGATGACTCCACTTATTCGGCGTGCCTAGCCCAGTCAGCCTCATTGACACAGAAAGTAAAATGGCAGGTGCTAGGGGCTGTGGGGAGGGGAGAATGGTGATTTATTGTTTCTCAAGCACAGAGTTTCAGCTTTACAAGAAGAAGGAGTTCTGGAGATGGATGATCGTGATGTTCGTACAATAATGTGAATGGACTTATTGTCACTAAACTATACACTGAAAAATGGTTAAAGTGTTATGTTTCTTTGATCACATTTTAAAAAAACTTAAGGAAGTCTGCATAAAATATGGACTTTAGTCTTAATAATGGGTCAATTTTGATTCATTGATAGTAACAAATGAATCATGATGATCTGGGTTCCCCTTGTAGCTCAGCTGGTAAAGAATTTGCCTGCAATGCAGGAGAGCTGGGTTCGATCCCTGGGTTGGGATGATCTCCTGGATAAAGAAATGGCAATGGGGAAGCTAGGTTCAAGGGTATATGAGAAATATCTGTACTATCTTCATAATTTTTTTTTTGTAAATCTAGAACTGTTCTACAAAATAAAGTTTAGTTTTTAGAAACAACTCTAGGCAGATGGGGAAACCAGATGAAGAGCTGCTCTGGCTTGAGTAAGGGACAGTTGAGCTAGCTGGAGGGATCATTATGAATCTGAAAACAGAGGTTCCCCCTGTGGTTTCGGAGGTCACGTGTAAAGAAGAAAGAGACTTAAGGAATCAGAAAGTTGGTCTCAGCAGCAGGAGGGGACAGATGACCAGTGACACTGACTGGGGAAGGATCAGGTCATCAAAGTGGACGCAAGTCAACCCAGTCCCACATTGCATGTGTGTAGGAGAAAAATCATAAAAACACACATACCATCAACTGAGGCTGTTTCAAATTCATGATAAGGGAGATTAGTAGACCTGAACCCTTGGGCATTTCCTTAAAGCCAAACAAAAAGCAGACAGTTAGGAGCAGGCAGAAAGGGGACTGAGCAGGCCAGGTGGTGTTGGCCCCCGAGCCCCAGTAGTCTGGTGGGTCTAAGTACATCTAAGCACCTAAGCTTGTCAAGACTGAACAGTACAGTCGATGCTGTAAATTCAGATGTCATTTTACAATAAGATCTACTGTTTTAAATTCTTGTCCCTGAATGTCCCTAGGAAGTCTTTATGCATCAGATCTAAGTTCAACACATTTTAGCACCTATGGAGTTCTGTATTTGGCATGTTTGCTCATATTGTTTTAATTCTCCTAATAGCTAGTCATCATATTACCGTGGAATATTATGTGAAAAAACTAGAATTGCATTATTTGAGTAACCAGTGATAGAGGAAGGAATCAAGCTATGATCTCCTAACCATGTAAATGAATCATGAGTTTCTAAGCTCCTTCTATAACAACTGTTAAAGCAAATCAAATCAAATCATAAATGGTGGTGAGGAGTTTGCCTAAAGGCCTGATCAAGCCAGACGTGCTGGCTACAGAGGAGATCCTAGGGGAGGCACTGGAGAGCAGATGTGGGCATAGCACAGCCCTTTTAGGAGGACGTGTGACCTGCCCCACCCATGCTGAGTACCACAGTGTCAGCAGGGTGGGCATCGTTTTGGACATCTGTGCAGTGCTGTGAAAATTGGGCATGCACAGATTCTGACCAGTCACCACAGGAAGAGAGTGAGGCAGCTGTGGGGGATGCAGGAACACATGTCACAGTGTGGGCAGAAGGAGGGGAAATGATGAGGTGGAATAAAGGGGATGTGCACTCAGCAACTGGAGGGAAGTGGGCATTAGGGTGGGGCTGCAAGAGGGAACAGAGCCCTGGGCTGAGGCAGGAAGTCAGCAAATCTGTGCCATAAGTGAAGAAACCTTTAAACATTAGTAATAAGCTATGAGAAACATCAACACTAGGCTCCTCATATTTTTGAGCTTTCATAATCTACGTCACTTACTAGGATACAGTGCAGCTCCCAGAGAAGGAAAGACATGCATCGGGGTGCACAAATGGTATGGAAAGATTAGCATGAAACCTAATATGCTCCAGCTCAGCCTCCAGTGGCCATGGTGGTGCTGTACATCGTAGGTGCTCAAGAAATGCTTTTTGAATTAACGGTTACAAAAGTGGCATCAGCACATGCGCACGTGTGTGTGTGTGTTTGTGTGTGTGTGTGTGTCTTTGTGCAGTTTGGGTTACTATATGAGGCTTTTTGTTTCTGTTAATGTGTTTTTTACTATATATTCTTGCCTTTGAGGTCAGGAATCATGTAGTTTAGCATCTTTGTAACTATTCACAGCTTCTGTGACTTTTTTTAATCCCCTTGTGGAATGGAGTCTATAGTGATACAGTTTTCTAAATTCCAGACTGAGTTAACATGGTGATATTTTATTTGAAATGCTTATCTCAGCCCATCCTATTTCATGCTGGCCCATACTTAGAAGCACTCAGGTAACGGCTGGACAAATAACTACACTGAATGGGAGTTGGGATTAAAAGATTCAAGGATCCTTTCTGACTTTGAGTCCATTTTTCTGTGGACCCCCTCCCCCCCGCCAACAAGTCCCCCAAGGTCAGTATTCTCTTTATAATCATATTGCAAATCCACTCATGGGTGGATTGCAGTACTTGAGTATATTGTCTTCATGTTGCTAACTAGTGTTATTTAGCCATCCATTCAACGAAAGGAAAACTCAAGCCGCTGAGTTGCAACTCTCATAGAACGTGCCTGGGAACGTGGATGGAGGAACCAAGAAGCTTCAGGGGACACTGGCAATGACATTGGTTTTAGAAAAGGGTGAGGCTTCTCTGAGTATAGTAAAATCTCTTTAATATTTTGAAAACTTTAGGCCTGTTGGCTAAAGCAATTAGTAGTCAGTACTAATGACTTTTTGGCCTTTTATACAGTTCATGAGGTTCTAATGACTTATTGTTGGATCAGGTCTGACCTGGTGCCACCATACAGCTTTCAGTTCAGTTCAGTCGCTCAGTCGTGTCCGACTCTTTGCGACTCTTTGCTAAACTCTTATGCCTTCAACTGATCCAGACCTTAAACAACTAACAATAGGCAAAAAACATTCCTGACCTAGTTTTTGAATCTTTACATGATGCAGAGATAAAAATAAGTTCTCTACACTAATTAACTGAGAAGTCTTGGAACATTACAGCTTGGAAGCTTTCCATTTCTAAAACCGGAATACTGCTGAGTGGTTTGCTTTAGGGAACGATGTGTTGGATTTCATTAATCCATTGTTGAGCTTTTCAGTGGAAAGAATTCAGTAAAATCTTTGTATTACTTTTTCTCCCAATTAATAACAAGAACATAATGTACTTTGGGAAGGACAAATGTATGACTAATCCTTCACTCCTATGTCTAATTTTTCTTATGCACCTTTTTGCATTCCATGTATTTAACGATTCAGATAACCACGTAACGGAACCTTAAAATTCCGTCATTATAGATTCTTGTTTTGTCCAACTTAGGAAACCAGAGAGCAACCTTTTCTCCTCCCATCACCTCTGTTTTTATCGGTCATATGTCTTGTGGAGAGAGGAACTAAGATTGACTGAGAGACATGGGCACTGCCCATCAGGCTGGTGAAAAGACTCCTGTCTCAGAGAAGCTCTTTTCCCCTCTTCCTGAGAGAACCAAATAGATAATCATGGCCAGAAGAGAAAGAATTTGAGTTCATTTGATAGAGACTCTTTTGAACACAGTTGAGTTTATACCTTTATCCTTGAAACTTATATCTGAAGTAGTTTGACCCTAAGGTCAGTAATGTTGGGGGAGGAAATCACAAAGACAAAATAGCAAGTCAAGGTCATGGGTACTCTCAGAAATACGGAGTGCCTTGTAGAACCTGGCTTCAAAAAACGGAGAAGAGAAGGCAGTTCAAGGACCTCCCAGCAAATTCTTAGTGCAGAAGAATTAAGTATATGTAAACATTTTTATAGCAGTGTGGTGAGTAACCCCAAATATTCCTGCTGTTCCTCTGACCTGGTATTGCATCAGAAGAAAATAACAGCAGAAATGATGGCAATAAAGAAAAATAGGTTCTTCAGCTGTTTTCTGTTCATCAGAAAACAGATGAACCCATATGATCCCAATAGTAATCTCACTTGTAGTTTTGTTTTTTTTTTTCTCGATTAGTAACTAGGGCATTTCTGATAATTATTTGCAAGCTTAGGAGAATACATTTGTTCTTTTTATAATAATAGAAGGTAGTTAAAATGCTTTAATAGCCAGTGGAATAACTGTGAGGATTTAAACTTGGTCCAACACGTGTTTGTTTAGTGACTTCTCGATTTCAGCAAAACCAGTATGTGTGTGTATGTGTGTGTGTGAAGACAGAAGTCAACGAGCTTGTATATAAACAAGTCACTTTTATGTGAATTTGAGGCCTTGGCGCTTCTCTTAGTCTCTCTCTCTCCTTTGGGGATCTCATCCAAGCTCAGAATTTTAGCTGCATCATCTGTGGAGATAATTAAAAGGTTAAGGAAAAGCAAGGTTCACAATGACCACGAGAGTAAAATATTGGATAGGCTGTTCTGGGTAAAAGGGATTAGACTTCATTTCAGAGACAGCCGAATTCCATCATCTGGAAGCCAGCCTGGGGATGAGGCAAGTTTCTACCCACTGATTAGAGGAAGGGGAGGAGGGGCCAAGAATATACAGCTTCCATCTACTTGCTTACCGTAGCTCGTGGTCATTCTATTTTCCCTAAACTGTTTACATCATAGTCTTAACACGGCTGTCGTTTTAATGTGTTGCTTAAGAAAATAGGTGAGAATACGGCCACTTCTTCAGAGTGTGGCCAAGGAGAGTTGCCTCTGGCATCCCACTCTGCAGCCCAGCTATGCTCTTCCTAACTGAGTCACTTTCAAGAGGAACTACTACTACAGTCTGTGGGTTGAGTTTACAGGGAAGTCCATTTCAGCTCAATGAAAGGAATCACTTTGCGTTAAAGCTACCTGGTGACAAACTCTTGATGGCCTTAGGGATTTGTGAGGTGCCAGGAGTAAAGAAGGGATGAAAGGCCATCTGTCAACATTTCTGGAAAGGGGATTCCTGTCTTCGGTTGGAGCTTATGCTTTGGTTGGAACCTCTGAGGTCACTCAGAACTGTGAGTTCCCCCTCACTACCAAATCTGCATTTGCAACTCCAGCCTCACTCCTGGAATCAGGGAGCTGTAGAATTGGCCATGACCTCAGAGGCCATCTTATTCAGCCCTGTAGAGAGGGGGTAAGGGACTAGCTATGGTCCCCTTTGAGCTCCAGTCCCTCTCCTCCCGGTGCTACCCTTTAAGTCTGAGGCGGGAGAAGTCCTCCCCACTTTCAAACCAGCCCCACATCTACCTTCCATCAGTGGAACTGGCATCCTCCCGACTCAGAGGAGCAGGCAGTCCACATCGCCTGCCTCCTCTTTCCCTTGCCTCCCCCAGCTGGTCATCAGAGTGCTTTTACAATGCCATTCTGGGTCTCCCCTCCTCAGTCCTATCACCACTCCAGTATTGCCTCCAGCCTATCAATAATGGCCTGAGAATGTCCCAGATTCCAGTCCTACCCCCTCTAAGCCATGATACAGACTGTCACCAGCGACTGCCGTCTACCCCACAGTCTCAAGATTGGGAGAAACCAGAGAGTTCATCTTGTTCCACCTTCTGTCCCATGCCTGACCCCTTACTAAAACATTTCCTCTTTCATCAGTAATCCATTTCTCGGAGGTCACCATGGCTTCTCGTGCCTATAGGCTATAAAGTTCTTATTCCCTAGCTTTGTAATCACGCCTCCCTCCCATCTCCTGCCAAGTTTGGCCCCAGTTTATTCTTCCAGCTGTCCTTTCAACAACAGCAACCAATGAGACTCATCTTCCCACTCTTCCGTTAACACTCTTACACATTTACTCCTATAGTGACAAAAAGTTAATCAGCCAAACTAGCTTTAAAAAACAAAAACAGCCTGCTCACATGGTGTAAATGGTCCAGGTATAGAGCTGGTTTCCTCAGTCTTCATCCTCGGGACGGAGACCTCTGTTGGTTCTGCTTCCATCTGTGATGGCTTCGCTCTCAGGCCACCCCCCTCCGTGTAGTAGTAAAATGGCCCCAGTGGCCCCAGGATTACATTCTCTTAGCAGACAGCCACGAAGAAAGAAGAGATTCTCTTTATCCATGGTTCCTGCAAAGGTCTCGGGATCCAGTCTCATTGGACTGGTCTGGAGCATGTACTCAATCCTGAACCCTTATTGTGGCCAAATGGATAGGGTTTTGATGAGCAAGGTCAAGTTCAGGCCCACCTGAATCACAGGGCTAAGGGTGAGTTTAAGGAAGATCAGGGCACTGTTACCAAAAGAAGTGAGAATGAAGACTGCAGTTATCCCCTCTACTCCAAATACTCTGCCAGCTCTCTCAGCTTCTCCAAGACCCAGGTCCCTCTTTCCCTCGGAGGCCGTTTGGTAACCAGCCTACTCACTGTGACTCCTGAACTCCCACCATGCTTGGTTTCTGGAGCATATCTATAACTAGATGCTAAGGTCCTTGAAGGGGGAGACCACGTCTAAGACAGCTTCTCGTATTTTTCTCATTGTGCCTAGGACTGTGCTTTGCACAACTGATACATAATAAATTTTTGTTGTGGTAGTGACATTGGCTAATATTAGCATTCATGTGTATCTGTCAGAAAGAGGGAAGAAGTGCATAGAAAAAGCAGATGTGCATCTCCATGGAAACATAGCAGCGGGCAGCTCCTGAACCTGGTGGCTGCATGATTGATGTGGGCATTTGGCCATCTTGGTCAGCCAGGGGTGAGGCCTCGGGTGAGGGGGTCTTGCATCCTTGTGCTGGGCAGTAAAATGATGACATTACAAGGTGTGCCGAGTGCAGGCTTTCCTGTCACTCTGACCTCGATGCCAGCAGGAAAGGACAAAAATAAAGAGACCAAAAGGCAAGCTAGAGGAAAAAATGAAAACAAGAGGTAAGAGGGCATTTTTAGGGGAAATAAGGAAATAAATTAGGAGGAAAAGTCAAGACCATGGCTGATGGTAACATGTTTTAGTGAAAAAAGGCCTATTTTCTCTCACACTCTTCCCTCACAGCCCAGTGTTACCTGTGTCTTCTGTGTGTCTGATTGGAGTGTGTGTGTGTGTGTGTGTGTGTGTGTGTGTGTGTTGATTTAGAAATACTTTCTCTCCTCCCCGCCCCTTTCTCTGAGAAATGAGAGAGATCATTGTCGATGTTCTCTGGTCCAGTGACTCTTCTCAGTAACTACTTCCATATGTGTGTGGACTTCTACTTGTAAAATACCTTTAAGAAAATTCTTTTGGCTAAGGTCATGTCATCTTGTTTTTGCATTCCTTCTAAATTGGAGGGATTTGTTTCGTATGGTTTAAACATCTTAGAGAATAAAGAATTTGCTTGTGTCTTCTATGAAACAAGATTGCATGTTGTCTATAGCTGATCTAAAGAAAATGTGTGGGATATTTAAGGGTTAATTCTGGGTGGGATGGAAGCGGAACGCTTGCATTCTTGGAGAGTCTCTAACAAAAGGAAAGCACAGGCCATCGTAGTAGAGCTGGGTGAAATTTGGGGGTTATATACCCGGGGGTTCTCAGACCTTAATATGCTTAAGAATCACCTGGGGTTCTTGTTAGATTCCTGGGCCTCAGCCCCAGGGATTCCTATCTGCGGTAGAGCCAGGAGTCTGCAGGTCAATAAGCACCCCTGGTGACTCGGGACAGTAGTCCACATACCACATTTTGGGAAATACTGACCCCCAGCCAACCTCCGGCTTTTAGGCAGGAAGAAAGTTCAGTCAATAGCTGTGGGCATCACAGAGTCATATAGGCTTTACCTCTTTAGGCCTCAGTTCTGTATGCAGTAAAGCAGGAGTGACAGCGTTTCTATTTCCAAGGGTTTTGGGGAGGATTGCGTTCACGTAGAGCACTTTGCATCATGCCTAATATTAATATGTAATAGGTTCTGGTTAATGTATTATTATCAGCTTATTGTTACCATTTTAAGTATATCATTTCCCTGTTTGAACTCTAGTTATCTGTAGAGCTTGCTGAAAGGTTACCAGGGTCATTCGGGACGGACTGACCAAGTGTCCCTGGGGAGGAAGAGAGGTGCTGCGGAGCTGGGCAGAGCCCCTCTTCCTCAGCCCCAGCCACGCGCTTCCATTCTGCAGTTCCGACACGGGTGACTGCCGTGAGACTCCACTGTAAGGCTGCCCCCGTGGGAGCTTTTTCTTCGGCTTGTGGTGGCTGTGAACGAGGCAGTCTGTCACAGACATGAAGATGTTGGCTCAGACAGTGAGCAGACAAAAGTCAATTGTTGGCAGTGGGGGTGAAACACTAAGAAAGTCGGTAACGAGAACCTCTCCAGCACGTGAACAAAGTCACTGCGTCATAGAAGATTAGTGCCCAAAGGCACCGCAACACAGTCCTTGTCCAGTGGGCCCCTCCCCCAGTCAATAAGCGAGAGAAGTACTTGGTCCAAGACAGCTGGGGTAAGAACCCAGTGAATTCCCTTCCTGAACAGCAATAAACAATCGTGTGGTACTTTCCTTACAGTATCAACAGGGGCCTCAGAGCCAGCCAGATTTTAATACGTGAACACAAGTTCGTAACCTTGTCATGCAGACCGGGATCAAATGTTTATGCAGGGGTGTATTTTTTCACTGCACTCAGAGTGTCGTTGTTTTTCCTTCCCACCTTGGGGAGCAGAATAGCCCCTTTCAGTTTAAAGGAACATTTTAGATGCAGTAGGAGAAAATGAACCTTTTCTCCTTTGTGTCTGACTTTATTTCTCGTGTACAAAGAGCTTGTGTTCCGAGGAGAGCCTGGAGATGGCAACCGGAGTCCTAACAATCCCGTTTACTGTTTGACTGCACAAGGGGTCCGTCTGTCGGGTTTAACGGCCCTCTCTCTTAAAAACAGCAGTGACCAGCCAGTTAATAAAAAACAGCCCCGGCTGAGTCCTGCTCGGTCTGGTTAACTTAGATTTGTATTAACACGTGAAGATATAAGCATCACCTTGGTCTGACGTGAACACATGACCCCACCGGCTTTGGGGTTTCATCTAAACCAGCACTAAGAGCCGCACGTGCAAGCTCGTCTCTGTGGATAAAATCAAACGAAGAGCAGGTCAGAGGAGTCAGGCACGGGGAAAATGCTTCTGCTGAAATCTCCACGAGCCGCCACCTCCCTTTCTTTCTTGCAGTGGGACCTGGTGTGCGCTGGCCATTGTGAGGCTGCAGAAGAAATGGGAACAAAAGCTCCTAAACGTGCTTGATGAGCGATGGCCATTGGAGCCGCTCGGTGTGTGGACCCCCGCCTTTGTGCGGGGTCAGCCGGGATTTGTGAGAGTCCATAAACTGCCACGTCAGGAGGTTCGCTGCTATTCTCAGCAGCAGAGAGTTGGCAGCTGCTGCCAACACTTTTTTTTTTTTAACTCAGACCCCATACCGCTCCTGTCCTGCTGATCCTTTCAGTGTTCCTCTCCGAGTGGCAGATGGTGACATTTTTCCAGATGTTGCAGCTTTCATGTTCATCTGATGTGTACATGGCGCACCAGGGTTATTCGTGTCAATAGACTTGCACACAGCCCCAGGTGTGTGCTTCTCATACTGGCTGTCACGGTGGCTTCTGCATTGCCCAGGTGGAGGTGCTGAGCCCCCCCTGGGCCCCTCCCATCCTCCAACCCTCCTGGCCTAGGATGGCTGCATCTCGTTCCTTTGGAAGGGCAGCATTTGTGTTCGAAGCTTAGAGTTGTTTCTGGAATCGTGGGGTGTCTGTAGTCCACTTGCCCTCTTCCGCTATGTGACTTCAGTCTCCCAGGCTGTGAGTTCCCCGGAGCATCGAAGACTGGAGTATGAAGGAGGGTTTCAACTGCGCTCCACCCCATGTTTGCTAGGATTTCAGCAACTCCGTCCCCTTCGTTGATTCCCCCTGGTCACCCTGGGGCAACTCCCCATGGGACTGCAGATCCCTGATGATCTAAGACTGCAAGCTCCTTTGGCGGCCATCCGTGGTTTTGCCTGGCCCACACCAGTCCTCCTATTGGGAAACCTAGGTGAGCTCATCCTCGTCCTCTGTTTGATTTTACTGGGGCTGTCTATCACAATACCTGCCTTGTTGGCCACAGAAGTGGGCCAGTTGGATTTCTCGTCTGGGACGTTACTAATTGAAATGAAGAGCCTCCCCTCCTAGTTGAGAAAATGGGCTCATGACAGCTGCTGGCAGCCACATTTCATGCTTCATGGAAGATGCCAGTGGGCAGGAGAGTTCAGCTGATCATCAGAGAGAAGAGAAATGAGCCGTTGAGGGAAGAGTGGGCCCTGATTTCACTGCCCCAGGACCCAGCTAGCCACCTGGCCCTTCCTTCGGCTTAGTTACTTGAGCCAATAAATTCCCTTGTTTGCCTTTAGATGCTTTAAGTTGGGTTTCTGTCACTTGTGATCGAGAGTCCTAGCTCATGCAGTCACGTTGACTTCTGCCATGAAGTCACTCCACTCTCCTCTGGCCCCTCGGCAGCCTCTCCCCAGCTGGTCTCCGAGAGGAAGGAGGTTTTTCCTTCCACACATGACGGGTGATTGTGACGTTCTTTTGGGGAGACAGCCACTGCTTTCAGGAATGGGGGTTCTTTGAGCTCCTAAAGGTAGTCTTGGGCTTCTTCCAGATATTAAACTCAGGCTGTGGATAAATTTATATCAAGGCCCCCCATGTGATACTTCAGAGACCCGAAAGCCGGGAGGAAAATTGGGACCCCATATCACCTTCACTTGACCAGCACATCTGAAGTCCCCATGGTGTCACTGACCACAGCAATAGGTATCTCAACCTGTTGTGGGACACTGGCTTAACACAGTCGGTCACCTGTCCTTGGGAGGTGTTTCTGCCATCAAGTAGCTGCCTTTACTTGAATTCGGCATTCAATTTCAGGCAATACAAGGACTGCTTTTCTCAGTCCTGAACCATCGTGGTCACCTACTGCCTTTGTCCTGGAATACCGTCACAGAAAATCATGTTTTTCTACTTTCGTGTAAGTTAAGTATGTTTTCTGTTCCCAATCCCAAGGCAGAGTTTGCTGCCAGAATTTTCTGATGAATGTCCTACAAGGTTATAGCAAAATGAGACCAATTCTTGGTGATATTTAGAGTGAGGCTAAGAGCAGCGGCTGCAGAGTTCAGCTGCCCGGTTGAGCTCTCGGCTTTGTCACCTACTAATGGCGGCTCCTGAAGCCAGTCACCCCTTCCATAAGGGGTTCCCCATGTATGACAAATGGGGATAACCATACCACCTGTTATAAGGACCTTTGTGAAGAGTGGCTATTCTAAGAGATGTACAGGGCTTACTATAGGTTCTATCACATTAGTGTCATTTAGTAAATGTTTAGAAGGCAATGGCAACCCACTCCAGTACTCTTGCCTGGAAAATCCCATGGACGGAGGAGCCTGGTAGGCTGCATTCAATGGGGTCACTAAGAGTCGGACACAACTGAGCAACTTCACTTTCACTTTTCACTTTCATGCATTGGAGAATGAATTGGCAACCTACTCCAGTGTTCTTGCCTGGAGAATCCCAGGGACAGGGGAGCCTGGTGGGCTGCCGTCTAGGGGTCACACAGAGTCAGACACTATGGATGCGACTCAGCAGCAGCAGCAGTAAATATTTAGTAAATAATTTAGTAAATATTACCAACAATAATGGGCTTCTCTGGCGTCTGCCTGCAATGTGGGAGATCTGGGTTTGTTCCCTGGGTCGGGAAGATCCCCTGGAGAAGGAAATAGCAACCCACTCCAGTATTCTTGCTTGGAGAATCCCATGGATGGAGGAGCCTGGTGGGCTACAGTCCACGGGGTCGCAAACAGTCAGACACGACTGAGTGACTTCACTTTTCACTTTCACCAACAATAATATTAGTTCTTTCACCTGGAGCCTCTGGGATCTGGTTTCTTATGTTTGGTCAGATATTTTGCTGCTAGGAAATGGGACTTGGAAAATTTGACAGAATGAAGAGCAGTGGGATAAAGGAAGAAAAAGATGCTGGCATGACCTCTTGCCAGTGCTAAAACCCACTGCTCTATGCCCTCCTGCCTAGTACAAGTGCAAAGGGCGAATCCCTGAAGCCTGGCCACGTATCTGCTCTCTGCTTCCTCCCCAACAGGCTGCCTTAGTCAGAGAGAGGGGACGGAAGGTGAACCTTGAAGGGTGGGAGGAGAGTCGCCGACAGATGGAATAAGGAAGAGAGTACAGCGTGGGAGGAGGCTTGACGTCAGGAGCAGGAGGGGTGGGTGAACAGGGCGGGTTGAGATTCTCCTTTGTGGATCAAAAGGAGCAGAGAAGAAAAGCGGCGCATGAAAGAGGAGTGTGCACATAGGAACGAGCTCCCTGGCTCCCTCCCGCGTCTCTTTCATGGCCTTAAAAAAAAGTCCTCCTCTTCCCACTTCTTAGTCACACATGTACATCTGCATACCCACCAGCCCCTTGAGCTCATGTTTGTGCTTAACAGACATGATTAGATCCTGCACTTAATTTCTACATTTCTTTGATACTGATGCAGCTGTGTAAGCCGTGGTTATTTTACATTTCATCTGACTCTCCCTTTCTGATTTTTGCTAGACTGCTTGTTCCTTTTTCTCCCCTGCTTTTCCAAGCTTTACTTCTGTTTGCTTATGTGTGTTAGGTTGAAGAATATGAAATTGGGGATTTCTCCCCCCCCCCCATATTTGACCTACCAAAACAGCCAGTTCTTAGGGTACAAGTGAATTTTTTCACATTTAGGTTATAACCGTAAGTTTCCAGAGGCACGGGGCCATAGCCACGTGCCCTGAGGACGTGTCACTGAGGTTTGATGGGGACAGAAAGCTGGTTAACCATCCAGAGCAGACAAAGGACATGCGAACAGCTCCCGCTTCGCCAGCGGTGCTCTGTGCTAGGCACTGCTCCTGGTTCTTGCTCATGATCCTCACACCAGCCCTATGACACGGGTACTTGGGGGGTCCCCCTCTGTGATGAGGGGACAGACGCACAGAGAGATCAGGGAGCTCGCCCACCGTTACACAGCCAGCCAGTGGCAGAACTGGGATTCGAACCCAGACAGCTTAGCTCAGGAGTCAGTGGTCTTAACCACTATGCTACAGAATGTTTGACCAAATACCTGTAATGTAATAATTTTTTATTGTTTGTTTTAGTTGCTAAGCTGTATCTGACTCTTTTTGCAACCCCATGGACTGTAGCCCACCAGGATCCTCTTTCCATGGGATTTCCCAGGCAAAAATACTGGAGTGGTTTACCATTTCCTTCTCCAGGGGATCTTCCCGACTCAGGGATCAAACCCACATCTCCTGCATTGGTAGGAGGAATTTATCACTGAGCCACCAAGGAAACCCATAATGAAATAATGCTTAGCCATTAAAAAAAAGAATGAAATAATGCCATTTGCAGCAACATGAATGAACCCTAGAAACTATCATAGAGAGTGAAGTAAGTCAGACAGAGAGAGACAAATACCATATGATACCACTTATATGTGGAATCTAAAAAAAAAAAATCATACAAATGAATTCATTAACAAAACAGAAATAGATTCATAGACATAGAAAACAGATTTATGGTTACCAAAGGGGAATGGGCGTGGGGGAGGGATAAATTAGGAATTTGAAATTAGCAGATACACACTACTATGAATAAATTAAACAATAGGGACCTAATAGCACAGGGAGCTCTACTCAATATCTTATAACCTATAATGGAAAAGAATCTGAAAAAAAATGTATATATATGTGTGTGTATGTGTATATATATATATTTGAATCACTTTGCTATACATTTGAAACTCACACATTATAAATCAACTGCACTTCAATTTTTTTTAAAAAAGAATATACTTTTTATTTTTTTAATGCAAATAAGACAAAGAAGAAAAGGTTGGCCTAACAGTGGAGTAGTCAGCAGTGCCCATAGGTCCATTGCTGCAGACTGTACTGTGATCACTCATCAAACACTCCTGCCCCGCCTGCCCAGCTCTTGTTGGCTTGGATGAAACTGCATTTCTGGATAAACTCTAATATAAATTCATTAGTAATTACCTGCTTGAGGATTTTATTTGTATTTGGCATTTTACCACCACTTTCCACTTCTTTGATCTCACATATATGCAGCATCTGAGACTTACAAAGCCTTTCACCGTCATCTTCTCATTCATCCTTCACAAACTCTGACTCTTGCGTGAGGGAACCAGCGCGCTGAGAGTAGAAAGGACTTTCCCAGCTCACATGTGTGACTCCCGTCAGGCAGGCACTGACCGTGACTCCGCAGGAGGTTCACCCCAGGACTCACTTGGTACACTGAAGACATGCATGACCCTCTTCACACTTAGGGTGTGTGACTTTGGGGAGGCCATCTGCCCTCCCCCAGCTTCCGTGTCTTTTAATAAGGTTATTTATGTTTGGCTTTGCTTCGTTGCTGTGTGGGTTTTTCTCTAGTTGCAACAAGTGGGAGCTGCTCCCTAGTTGGGGTGCATGAGCTTCTCATTGCTGGGGCTTCTGCTGTTGCACAGCACGGGCTCCAGAGTGCATGGGTTTCATGACTTGCGGCTCCCGGGCTCTAGAGCACAGGCTCAGAAGTTGAGGCACACGGGTTTAGTTGCTGTGCAGCATGTGGGATCTTCCTGGGCCAAGGATCGAACCCCTGTTTCCTGCTTTGGCAGGCAGATTCTTTACCACCAGCCACCAAAGAAGCCCTGTGTCTTTATTTTTAGAAGGGAGGTATTCATAGCTGCAGGATTGGTATTCATCACTGTCACGAACTACTTTAGGTAGCAGACCCACTAGGAGTCTCCTTCCTTCATATCTATTCTACCCAAGGCTGCCTGTGCCGAGAGATTCCACGTCACAGCTATTGGCATAGGCTGACACCAGGTCTCGAGGGTATAAAACAAACTCAGCTGGACACACATTCTTCACCACTCTCTGGTTGTAAACTAATGTCGTGAAATGACTGCTTTTAGAGTTTTCATTTGCCAGGTGGGGGCAGTAATGATAATAATAACCCCCTCGAGAGCTGTCTGTGAGGACTGGAGGTGATGGGTAGAGCTCAGGGCCTGGTGCTTTACAAGATCTCAGATGATGTAGCTGTTGCTGTAGTTGTTGCTATTGTTTGTGGTGTTACTTGTCCAACAGGCCCTTATGTTCAACCAAACCAGTGGAGGAGCTTGCCAGCCCTGTGGGACATTATAAAACTGTGAGCACTTTGCTACTGTTCTACAGTTGCTAAAAAAATGCTAGATTTCAGGATGCCAGCTGTCACTTCATCATCCATTCCATACTACTTGGTGACTTTCCCAGGGAACACAGGAAGATTTCTATTTTTATCTGGGAAAAAGCCAGGGAGAATTTGAGTAACATTTAGGGGCACGAAAGGATTATCGTTTTTCTAACGGACCTGTTTCCAACATGGGTCCCCTTATCACTAGCAGATTGTAAAGCTGTAAACCCTCCTGCTCCACACTAAATCATGAGTCACATATCAGGAAAGAAAAATGCCTCCAGCAGTCTGTCGAGCAGCTCCCAGATACTCGCTTCACCTACATGTTACTCATATGTGGTTACTGCTTATTTCAAAAGATATTTTTAAATTAACTGCTGCAGTAGTAATGGAAATATTTTAAAGTCTATGTTTAGTATGGGAGTGGGGAAAAGAAACCTTATTCCAGGGTGAAATTACACTGGCCTTGTTTAGTTTGTTTTCTTTGTTTCTCTCTCAGGAGTTACTACCCTTTCAAAGGTGTCAGCTCTTAAGCTATTCATTCTCTCTCAATAGACATTAGGGGGCTGCAGAGAAAGGCGCACCTACCCAGAGACTGCCCCCCGAGAGGTCCCTCATGGGAGTTCCTTACTGTCTGGGCCCCTCATGGGACCGTCTGGGTAGCCGGGTGGGAGAGGCTGGGGGTAGGGAATGGCTTTGACTGTTACATAGACAGACAGAGAACTCACAAGTGTGGCTTTCCTGCCTCCCTCTTATCTTCTGCGCCCTCTTGTCTTCTGTTCAGGCTTCTCTTTACCAGCTTAACATCTGAACCTATATCCAGGTACCAACTCTAAGTGAAGAGATCACACTACTTACTGTCTGTCACTTTCACCTCTTTCAGGAGATTATTCTTGAAAGACTGGTCACCTAGGAACAAAGCCCCTTTTCCTCTGAACAATATTGGAAAGCATTTCAATAACCCAACTCCCCCTTTTAATCCATCATCATTCTAACTATTGGTCAGGATATTCTGAGTTTTGCTGCAGTAACAAAATAACCCCAAAAGTTAAGGGACTTAATCAAGAACTTATTTCTTGCTCATATTACATGTTGATTGTGGCTCAGTGGAGTCTCTTTTCCACACATTTTCTTAAAGATTCAGGACAATGAAGGCTCAAACATCTTGAAGCCACACCACCTGGAATAAGAAGGCCCCACAGGCACCATGATAGGGCCAGAGGAAAGCTGAGCTGGATGGTCATAGGAGTCCCCCTTCTTGTAGCCTATTGGCAAGAATTAGTCACATGGCCTCTGCTAACCACAAGGGAGGCTGCAAAATGTGGCGGGTCCCCATGGATAGCCAGTATGCAGACAATGTTTCTGCCACAACTCATCCTCAGATTTTCCATGTGACTGAGTGGATGACAGCTTAAGGTAGCTTTCCTAAGGGTACTGGTTGGATAGAAGGGAATTATCAGTTTTCAGAGACTTCCGAATCTCAGACTAGTAAGCTTTCCTCTGTGCTCCTAGACCACATTGTATGCACTTTCATCACAGTCCTTACCAAACTGTGTTAGATTTAGTTGTCAGTGTCTCTATTTCTGCATCCCCCCGCCTCTCCCTCTCCTAACTAAATTAATAAATCTGAGGGCAGAAAACACATATTTGAAGTCTGTTTTGTTTTTTGTTTTTTTTTAAAAAGCATTGCTCAGGACTTCCCTGGTAGTCCAGTGGCTAAGACTCTGTGCACCCAATGCAGGGGACACAGGTTCAATTCCTGGTCAAGGAACTAGATCCCACATTCTGCATCTAAGAACACGACGCAACTAAAATCCCACATGCCCTAACAAAGATCAAAGATTCTGCTTGCTGCAGCTAAAACCAGGCACAGCTAGCTAAAGAATGAATCAATCAATGAACAGAGAAATAAATAAGCAAGCAAGCAAGACTTGCTAGTCCTCAGCAGAGTACCTGTCTGTTTGGTAAGTCAGAGAGGAAGAAAAGAAGGGAAGGAATGAGTCAGTCAGTCAGTCAATTAATCAGTCAAACAAATAAAACCACCTCTTGGGGTGGGTTAGTCATAAATTAGACTCATCCGTTATGGGGTGATTTTGACCACTGTACACATTGGCATATCTAACAAATGCAGGCTTAGTTGTTGCTGTTGTTGTTTTTTTCTCAGCTCTCTCCATTGGCATATGTGCTCCTATTGCTCTGCGTGGTGGAAATTTCTGTCTGGCAATTCCACATCCTCCCACCTTTCTCCCAGGACGTATCTAAGGCTGGTGCCTGTGCTCCACGTGCTGTCTGTCCCTGAAGGCACCCCTGTAGCATCCTTGTTCCACAGGATCCTCACTGTCAGTCCACAAGTCCTCGGTGGGTAGCTGTTTGCAAGGCTTCTCTGGCCAAGCTCTCTGTCCGAGTCTCTTTGAACTTCCTTAGGCCAAGAGAAGCTTTCCGCTGCCCTTGACCAAGGGCCCAGGGGGCTCTTGTGAGTCTGTTCAGGGCTTCATCGACAGCCAGGCCCTCTGGGCCACATGCAGTGTGAGGCCATGGGAAGCTCTGTGACTTCCTCTGATGTCTGACACAGCCCTGGGGCTTCTGCTCCCCTGGGCTCCACTTGAGAGAGGAAGCATAGATGCCCTTTGTTCTATAACCTACAGACGTATCCAAGGGTTCTCTCCTTTTCCCTGGACATCCCCACCCCAGGGGCCTTTCTCTAGGCAAGAGGACTGGGTGCCTACCTCTGCCGCTGCCGCTTTCAATCTCTTGAGAATCCTCAGAGTCTACCTTTTGACACTCTACACCTGGAAGAAGATGGGTTTTAGGGTCAAAAGAAATGTGATTCTGTGCTTGTATATGAAACTCATTAATGCTTTAAATTAGTATCTTGCCTCCCTAGTACCTCTCTCAGGGTCACCAACTTCTTCTTAGGTTCCAGATTTAGTCTAGGGACAGCTTCGTCTGTCTCATACCCTGTCCTTCAGGGTCTGCTGTCCTGCTGGGCGCACCAGTGCCTCAGTCCACCACCCCTGCCCAGAGCAGAGGCATGCCAGCTTTACACAGCACGTGTGCAATGCTGGCTACAATGCCCAGGAGGAACTCCACCCCTGCCCCCGGAGCTGGACGTCCCCCTGCTCCGGATTCTGCACCAAGGTTCAAAGACACCCTGCCCATTCTGACATTTTGGTGGTACAGGCCTGATGTATTTTGGCCCTAAATCAAAGGATAAGAAATCTGTGCTTTCCTTGTTTCCAGGGAGCCTTTGGTCCTGGCCTTTGTGGTTCACCCATGTATCACTGCATCGTCCAAGGAATGGAAAAGGCCGGGACTTCAGGGTGGTCACAACAGGCTGCTGTTCCAACAGTGGAGCCAGTGGACCAGGCCTCTCAGTAATCTTGTAGGAAAAATTCTGTCCGCGTGGAATGCCGAGGGAAGACAGCCCCAAAAGAAAAGAGAACAAGAACACCTGTTGGTTCAGTTAAAAATGAAAGTAACTGGGCTTCAGACATCCAAAGGGAAGGTGGCCATTTTTGGAAACAGCTGAAGCCACACACGGTTTTGGGGGAAAAATACTACCCACCTCTGAAGAGCAGCCCTGTTCCGTCTCCAGGCCCCTCGGATCTGAACCTTGAACCAGATTTTCATAATGTATATCTTGGAAAAGATCCTACTCTTAAAATATAACCAAATAAATATAAGTACTAAATATAAAAAATAAACCCGTGTGTGTATATAGTAAACTAGCGCTCTGAGGGTATTTTAATGCCCTGTAAGAATTTACGATGAGAACATGGAGCCCCCAAGAGGGCATGTGGCTTTGCCTGGGTCCCACAGAGAGTGGATGGCTCCACAGCATCTGTCAAAGCCAGGCTCTTCTGGCTGCTTGTCCTGTGTTTCTCCTCCAGAAGCCGTTATGCTCAGAATTTTATCTCAGCCTGATGACGCAAGCGAGTCTTTTTAAGCCATATCTTAAGATCCCTGCTTTTCATTAATTGGTATTAACAGTGCCTGTGTAAAGAGAAGAAAAATAGAAGGCAGGATGTGGGAGAGAGAGAATATACATTACAATCCTGGAAATAGATACACAGAAAGAACCAACCCGCCCAATGTTTTAAATCTAGCCTGTCCACCCCCATGAAGGTTCAATTCAGTTCAGTTCAGTCGCTCAGTAGTAGCTAACTCTTTGCAACTCCATAGACTATAGCACACCAGGCTTTCCTGTCCATCACCAACTCCCAGAGCTTGCTCAAATTCATGTCCATCGAGCCGGTGATGCCATCCAACCATCTCATCCTCTGTCGTCCCCTTCTCCTCCTGCCTTCAATCTTTCCCAGCATCAAGGTCTTTTCCAATGAGTCAGTTCTTCACATCAGGTGGCCAAAGTATTGGAGTTTCAACTTCAACATCAGTCCTTCCAGTGAACACTCAGGATTGATCTCCTTTAGGATGGACTGGTTGGATTTCCTTGCAATCCAAGGGACTCTCAAGTGTCTTCTCCAACACCACAGTTTAAAAGCATCAATTCTTCTGTGCTCAGCTTTCTTTGTAGTCCAACTCTCACATTCATACATGATTGCTGGAAAAACCATAGCTTTGACTAGATGGACCTTTGTTGGGAAAGTAATGTTGGCAAAGCTTTTCTTCCAAAGAGCAAGCATCTTTGAATTTCATGGCTGCATTCACCATCTGCAGTGATTTTGGAGCCTCCAAAAATAAAGTCTCTCACTGTTTCCATTGTTTCCCCATCATTTTGCCATAAAGTGATGGGACTGGATGCCATGTTTTTGAATGTTGAGTTTTAAGCCAGCTTTTTCACACTCCTCTTTTACTTTCATCAAGAAGTTCTTTAGTTCCTCTTCACTTTCTGCCATGAGGGTGATGTCATCTGCATATCTGAGGTTATTGACATTTCTCCTGGCAATCTTGATTCCAACCTGTGCTTCATCCAGTCGAGCATTTCGCATGATGTACTCTAAATATAAGTTAAATAAGCAGCATGACAATATACAGCCTTAATGAACTCCTTTCCCAATTTGGAATCAGTCTGTTGTTCCATGTCCAGTTCTAACTGTTGTTACCTGACCTGCATACAGATTTCTCAGGAGGCAGGTCAGGTGGTCTGGCATTCCCATCTCTTTCAGAATTTTCCACAGTTTATTGTAATCCACCCAGTCAAAGGCTTTAGCATAGTCAATGAAGCAGAAGTAGATGTTTTCTGGAATTCTCTTGCTTTTTCTACAATCCTGTGGATGTTGGCAATTTGATCTCTGGTTCCTCTGACTTTTCTAAATCCAGCTTGAACATCTGGAAGTTCTCAGTTCACATATTGTTGAAGCCTAGCTCGGAGAATTTTGAGCATTACTTTGCTAGTGTGTGAGATGAGTACCACTGTGTAGTAGTTTGAGCATTCTTTAGCATCGTCTTTCTTTGGGATTGGAATGAAAACTGACCTTTTCCAGTCCTGTAGCCACTGCTGAGTTTTCTAAATATGCTGGCATATTGAGTGCAGCACTTTCACAGCATCATCTTTCAGGATTTGAAATAGCTCAACTGGAATTCTATCACCTCCACTAGCTTTGTTCATAGTGATGCTTCCTAAGGCCCACTTGACTTCACATTCCAGGATGTCAGACTCTAGGTGAGTGATCACACGATCGTGATTATCTGGGTCATGAAGATCTTTTTTGTACAGTTCTTCTGTGTATTCTTGCCACCTCTTCTTAATATCTTCTGCTTCTGTTAGGTCCATACCATTTCTGTCCTTTTTTGTGCCCATCTTTGCATGAAATGTTCCCTTGGTATCTCTAATTTTCTTGAAGAGATCTCTAGTCTTTCCCATTCTGTTGTTTTCCTCTATTTGCATTGATCTCTGAGGAAGGCTTTCTTATCTCTCCTTGCTAGTCTTTGGAACTCTGCTTTCAGATGGGTGCATTCCTTTTCTCCTTTGCCTTTAGCTTCTCTTCTTTTCTCAGCTATTTGTAAGACCTCCTCAGACAACCATTTTGCCTTTTTGCATTTCTTCTTCTTGGGGACAGTTTTGATCACCACCCCTGTATAATGTCATGAACCTCCAACCATGATTCTTCAGGTGCTCTATCTATCAGATCTAATCCCTTGAATCTATTTGTCACTTCCACTGCATAATGGTAAGGGATTTGATTTGGGTCATACCTGAATGGTCTAGTGGTTACACTGATCGGAAAAAAAAAATGGATCTAGCGTGATCGAGCATGTGTTCCTCTTGGGTGCTGATGCTGGTGGCTGCATCCTTCAGAGTCGTCACTGCATACATATAAGCAAGAGTTGGAAAGAATGCCATTTCCACGTGTGAACCATTGGCAGCAAAGAGAGTCGGCATGTGACCGCTAGCAGCGGCTTATCAGCGCTAGTACATCTGTGTAGTGGGTACAGTCTAAGTTGTACTTTCACCAGCTCACTGGCATCAAGGTCACATTGAGGTCACTGTAGTTCTGTCACTTTGTAGAAGAGGGAATGGGATACCAAGTTAAAG
Organism: Cephalophus harveyi; assembly: GCA_006410635.1. Lineage (NCBI taxonomy): Eukaryota > Metazoa > Chordata > Mammalia > Artiodactyla > Bovidae > Cephalophus > Cephalophus harveyi. Next base: position 71,407 of record SJYT01015687.1, on the reverse strand, counting down.
CATGTGTCCAAAGGTTCACAGTAAGTCCAGATTCTCTGACTCAGAACCCCTCATTGCTTCTGTGACCCTGCAGTTGCGTGACTTTGGTTTTTTAGAGGCACCAGCCCTTGGGAGAGAGTTGGCCAAGCTGTGGCTCTGCCAATTCAGAACCAGGCTCCAGTGAAATAGAAGAGGGAAGAGGGCACATCTGAGGAGCATGGCACATCTGCCGACACTTAGAGCCTGCATCTGTGTATCACAGCCCAGCCCTCTCTCACCCAAGTCTCCCTGCTTCTGCCACCTCCCCAAAGCCCCTGGGTAGTACCAGACTCTCATATCTGTGTCATTCTCTCATCTGTGTCATGCTGTGGAAAGATGCATGTATGAACATATTTTTAACCATTCACATGATTTTTTTTTTCTCTGTGATTTGTCTCTTTATATTCTTTGCCTATTTTCCTACTTGGTTTTCTTTTTTCTACAGATTTTCTTACTGATTTATTCCTTTGGCTAATAGTTTGTTGATTTTGTATGTTACAAATGCCTTATACTCATTGACGGCTTCTCTCTTCACTTTGTTTATGGTATCTCTCGGGCTTCCCTGATGGCTCAGCAGTAAAGAATCCGCCTGCCAGTGCAGGAGTTACAGGAGATGCAGGTTCTGTCCTTGGGTCAGGAAGATCCAGAATTCAAATTCTTGGCTGGAGAATCCCATGGACAGAGGAGCCTGGGGGGCAGCAGTCCACAGGGTTGCAAAGAGTCAGACACGACTGAAGCAGCTTAGCACACACACACACACATGCATGGTATCTCTCCTTTTTTTCTAAAATATTTTTAAATTTTGTTTTTTCACATTTGGGTCTTTAATATCTCTACATTTTGGCATATAATAAATGGTATAGGAATCAAGTTTTATACTGCTTATGTCCAAATACCACTTGTTGATTAGTTCATCCTCTCCACACTGAATTTCAGCATCATCTTGGTTGTATATCAAGTTTCCATGATGTGCCTGACAGTTCACAGGCTCTCTGCTTTCATTTCATTCTTTGGTTTCTCCCTGTGCCAACAGCACACTGTCTTCATTACTAAATCTGTATAATGAACCTTGTCCAGCTTCAGCTTTTTGCTGGTTTCTCTTAACTCTTTGCTCTCCCATAGAAGTTTTAGAATCAAATTGTGAAGTTTTACACATGCATACAAACACACCCCTCACTTTCTTGATTTGCACTGAAGGTGTACTGAGTTAATAGATTTATCTGGAGGGAACTGATATAGTTACAGTCTTAATCCCTAAGGGAATTTGAGTTTGTCGCAGGTGCATGAAGGCCAGAGCTCGCTCTGAATCATGAAGGCACACCTAGCTTCTGTCTGGTGGTTTCCCTATAAAAGGAAAGCTTTTTCCAAATGGCCATCCTTGACTGAACTTTGGGTGCATCATTACAACAGCTCTTTCTCTGCATGGTGAGCCGAGGTGGGAAATGGTTATTATAGTGCCATTTGCCAAGATTTTTTTCTAGCTGAGTGATCAAATATATGTAGTTAAGAAGAGAAGAGCCCGGAAGAACAGTGCAAAGGCCAACACAGCTCTGGCAGCCGGATTCCCTTGCTGCCCAGTACGAGAACACTCATAAACATCAGGACACAGTGAGCAGTTTTCACAGGCTGGACACTCTGCCAGTGAGACAAGATTCAAAATAGAATAATGAGAAAACAAGAAAGGTGTCTTCAAACCTGCTGAGCATGACATGTCCCAGCCAATTTCATCCTGAAGATTATTACCCTTCTCCTCTGATGGGTACTTTCCTGTTCCTCCCAGCTCTCCTACCTGGGAGTCAAAGAAAAACAGTCCCTGCCTTCTGAAGAGTAACAATGCTGATCCTTTACTCTGGAAGGCTCTGATACATAATAAATGAAGATTTTTAAAGGATGGGAGCCTGTTTCTTTTAATTCTTAAGATTTTCAAGAAAATAAAATAACCATCTGTATTATGTTAAACTACAGACACATATGTAATCTTTTTGAGTTGAGGGATGAAAAGTGTAGTGACTGCTCATGACTTTAATCATAGGCACTCTCATGGTAAGTCATTTGTAGTTCCAATTATCATGAGAATTATAATACTGCTTTCTCTTTGTTCAAGAAAGAATAATGAATTTGAGGTTTATACATCAAATGTTTTTTAAGGGACAGATATTCCCGACCTTTTTAGAACTGAAATACCCTAGCTTTTAGTAATTTTGAAACACACCCTCCCTAATCTTGTAAAAGTACTCAATTGAATATATTTATTTTAAAGTGAAAAAAAGTTTAATGTTTTCCTATGAGACTTAAGAATATCTTTAAAATTCTTCTAACAGAAACCTAAGATATCCAAGGGGGATATCCAAGGGGGATAATTACTCATTTGAAGTTGAATTTTACACCAACATGGGACCTGGCTATGACCATCATAACCAACTATGGCAGTAAAAGTTCAGATCCCTCAGTTCCACTCCAGGAGATTCCAGAACTTCCCTGGTGATTGACAGTCTGCCTTTGCAATGTAGAGGGTGCATGTTTGAATCCTGGTTGGGGACCTAAGATCCCACATGCCACACAGTGTGGCCAGAACAAGAGAGATTCTGTGTTAGCTGTCTGGGACAATTTTCTATGCTTTTGAAACAAGCATGCAACCTGTTTTCAACTTCTTACAAGTAACATATTCCACTTTTCCACTATAATTAATCATTCTAAATTTATAGGCTTTATTTTCTCTTTAAACTATAAGATCTAGAAGATGATTTTAAAAGGATGCCACATTTGGCTCACGGGGACTGTCCTCAGGCGTCCCCTACCACCACCCTGCCAAATTTTAGAAAAAAAAAAGAGGAAGGATGTAGCATTTGCTTTTAAAATCCGGTTAACTTAATAATTTAAGAGAAGAATAAGACAAGATGTTTGATGTAGAAATCCCAAGCTCATGATTCCTTCTTGGAAAAAAAGGAAAGAGTATTACAGTTCTCATGGGTCTCTCTATAAGTGGAAGTTTGGAGAAAGAAAAAGAGAGTTAAATTTAAAGTCAGTAAAAGAATCATTCCATTTGAAACTTGTGTCCTTTTGCATTTCTTGGAAAGAATGTCCAGAAATATCTGATAACTGAAGCCTGTGAGAAAGCCATGTCCTAATGGAAGCATAACTTTCTGTTGATAAGGAATTCTGTCCCCTTGGTTTTATTTATTAGTAGTGGTATTTTTTGGATTTGAGTTTTTTCCCCCTGGACTTTAGCAGAAACACAACTCATTTCTCCATGGATTAACACCAAGATCTAATGAAAAAAAGAAACATTTATGAAAAGGCTAGTGTTACACCCTCATGTTTGTCTCCACAACAAGGATGTGATACGATTGTGTGTCAGTTCCAAATTGTGTGGGTTGGGGGAAGAGGATTTGAGGGAAGAAAATCTTTAGTGGAGGCTCGAGCTATAGAAATAAAGAAGCAAGTAGATTTGGAGCTAGGCCTCTAGTTCCCTAAAGAAAGGTAAGTTAAATGTAAAATTCAGTTTATAACACTTGTGATATATGAATATAGCCTATTGAACAAAATTTAACCAGTACAGGTGAAAACACAAGTTCCTCTGGATGTCTCCCCTTCTCCAATTCCGCTCTTCTTTCCATAAGTAACCTCGGTCATCAGTTTGAATATAATCATCCACATTATTTTCTAAGTTTTCACATCCAGTTTTCATATGTGCAATGATATACCAAGATGTATGCAGGGCTTTTTAAAGTAGATATGATATCATAGTCTACATATTATTCTGCAACTTGTTTTTTCCACTAAATACATCTTAGAGTTCTTTCCAGGGGACCACATATAGATCTACCCCATCCTGTTTTTAACGGCTTCATAATATTCTATGTTAATTTAATCCTTATCCATTGGCGCACATATTAAACAGTTGTTTCTAATCGTTCTTTGCTGTAAGTCAGTCATAGTGACCACCTTTCTACATGCTAAAGATTATTTCTAGGGTAGATGGCTAAAAGCAGAGCTGCTAGGTCAAAGGGCCTGCATATTTGTAATTTTCATAGAAGCCACCCTGTGCGTGTGTGTGCTTAGTCACTTCAGTCATGTCTGACTCTGTGCAACCCCATGGACTGTAGCCCAGCAGGCTCCTGTGTCCATGGAATTCTCTAGGCAAGAATACTGGAGTGAATTGCCATCCTCCAGATGATTTCACCAATCCACATCTCCACCAACTATATATCACCATCATGCTTGATGTAGTCAAATGCTTTAAAATGCTTGCAACTAATTATATTTTGATTTAATTAGATTTAATATTTAATGCCTTTTGAGAACTGTCATATTAATAAATTCATATACACACAGAGGGGAACCTGGTGTCTGCCCATATGCTCGTGTTTAGCTTCACTGTAAACATGCCTTGTTACAGCCTCTCGTCAGTACTTCCTCTAGAGCCCAAACTGAAGACAGACTAGGTGGCTACTATGGCAACCAGCTTTATGCTAGATCCTGGGGGAGAAGGGGTGACTATTACATGAGGAGAGGTGAGATAGACAGTAGTTTCTGGAAAACATCCTTCCTGCTGGTGTAAATCGAAGCCTGGAAATTTCATCAAATCCCTTTAGATGAAGCACTGACCCTTGGCACGGAAAGGAGTTGGTCTGTAATATGAGAGCACTGCATGGCCTCCATAGCCCTTTCGGCTTGACGTTCCATAACTCCTCTATGAAACTAGCTATTATAGTTGACAGGAATAAACAAGGGCTTGAGAGAATGGAATTCAGGAGGGAGGAGGTAGTCCAGAAGTCAGGGTTTCCCTGGTGGCTCAATGGTAAAGAATCCGCCTGTCAATATAGAAGACTCAAGAGATGCGGGTTCAATCCCTGGAGAAGGAAATGGCAACCCACTCCAGTATTCTTGCCTGGGAAATTCCATGGACAGAAGAGCCTGGCGGGCTACAGTCCATGGGATTGCAGAGTTGGACATGATTGAGGGACTAAAACGAAAATAGCAACAAAAGGGCAGATACAAGATTTGATTACTTCTGGGGAGCTCAAAAACATTGACTGCAGGAGGAACATGGATGGGAGGTCACCTGCCCCACCCACCCACTGACCTGGCCATCACCTCACCTGCCTGTAGCTCTGCTCAGAGGGATATGTCTATTCAGACATTAGGCAGTAGCTCCCAGCTAATCAACTGAAATGTTTTTAAAACCAGATTAGAAAGTTGAAATAGTTTCTCTATGACGTTCTTTAAGACACATGAGAAGAGAGGTCAGCCAATTATGTCATTGAGAGCAAAGTTTGGATGATAAAATGTATCATTAGAACAACAGATACAGGCAATTCAATTTTCTTTTATAGAAGAGTCATAACATCTGTTTCTTTATAGGGTTGCATCGTTCTCTGGCATGGACTCTGAAGGATTAGAATAATTTGTTGTTCAGATGCTAAGTCATGTCTGACTCTTTGTGATCCCATGGACTGGAACACACCAGGCTTTCCTGTCCTTCACTATCTCCTAGAATTTGCTCAAACTCATCAAACTCATGTCCTTTGAGTTAGTGATGCAATCTAACCATTTTATCCTCTGATGACCTCTTCTCCTCCTGCCCTCAATCTTTCCCAGCATCAATGTCTTTTCCAGTGAGTTAGATCTTCCCATCAGGTGACCAAAGTATTGGAGCTTCAGCTTCAGCATCAGACCTTTCAATAAATATTCAGGATTGATTTCCTTTAGGATTGACTGGTTTGATCTCCTTACTGTCCAAAGGACTCTCAAGAGTCTTCTCCCACACTACAATTTGAGAGCATCAATTCTTTAGTGCTCAGCCTTCTTTATGGTCCAACTTTCACATCTGTACATGAATATTGGAAAAATCATGGCTCTGATTATACAGACCCTTATCGGCAAAGTGATGTCTCTGCTTTTTAATATGCTGTTTAGGTTGGTCATAGCTTTTTCTTCCAAGAAGCAAGCATCTTTAATTTCATGGCTGCATTCACTGTTGGCAGTGGTTTTGGAGTCCAAGAAACTAAAATCTGCCACTGTTTCCATCTTTTCTTTTTCCCCATCTATTTGCTGTGAATTGATGGGACTGGATGCCATGATCTTAGTTTTTTGAATGTTGAGTTTTAAGCCAACTTTTTCGCTTTCCTCTTTTACCCTCATCAAGAGGCTCTTTAGTTCCTCTTCACTTTCTGCCATTAGAGTGGTATCATCTGCACATCTGAGGTTGTTGATATTGCTCCTGGCCGTCTTGATTCCAACCTGTGATTCATCCAGCCCAGCGTTCTACATGAATAGAAGAATAATATAGGTTGATATTCTTTGTTGCCTGATAGTTTCTTCCTTTAGCGCTTAACCCTATTTGTTGAGGTTCTACTCTTATGTCCCAGACATTTGGGGTATGAGAGGGAGCCTAACATTTCCAGGACGTAGTTGTTACAAAGCAATATCATCTTTAGTGTCCTCCCCAGCCACTGACCTTCTGGGTGATGAGTTCTATAGTATTGCTGCAGCATGGAAATCTTTTTTAAAATGAGATAATACATTATTTGAATGAATAAGGGAACAAAAGAATCCTCAATCTTAGTCTCAATTGACATAAGTATTGAGAGGTCTTATGCTTAATTATATTATTCTAGACACAACTAAAAGGGACAGAATATGTCTAAAATTACAAGTTTTATCTATTGCACAATAAAGTTCATTGACAATATTTTTAGTGCATATTATCCTTGTCAATTTCTAAAGACTTATCTGCCGAATAATTGTCTATGCCACTGACATATTGACATCCTGGAGATTTTATGTTTAGGCTCTCATTTCATTATATAGTTTGGTAAATAAAATGCTCTAAGTGTGCTAAAAATAAAGGTGTACCTTGTGTCTGAATTCACCCCTTCCTTGTGGTTCTATTTTAGACACCCTGAAGGGTTGGGAAAGAGCAGGCGAGTTGAGATGGACCATAAAAGCCATTGCAGTGTAAGTCAGGGTCTCTCTTTGTGTCAGTCCTGTTATGCTAGGCTTTCGTGTACATAATGGATAAGCCCAGTGCCTATCTTTTACAGGGATTGTTTTTTTCAACTAACATTTTAAAATGAGATTTAAAAATACCATATTCCTACTCTGGTCACAAGAGCCAGAAAAGCTGGACTCTGCCCCTTGTCTTCTTGAGTTAGGCACACCACCTTGAATCATTGGCTTCTTCTCACACCTTTGTTTTAATTATTTTTTACAATGTTAAAAGATTTTCTTTAGTTAACAGCAGAGTAATGTCATATTTGAAAGTGAAAGAAGTGTTAGTCACTCAGTCGTGTCCAACTCTTTGCAACCCTGTGGACTGTAGTCCGCCAAGCTCCTCTGTCTGTGGAATTCTCCAGGCAAGAATATAGGAATGAGTTGCCGTCCCCTTATCCAGGGGATCTTCCCAACCCAGGACTGAACCCGGGTCTCCCACATTGCAGGCAGATTCTTTACTATCTGAGCCACCAGGGAAGCCCAGTGTCATATTTAAATAATGCCAAATTTCCTTCTGCCTAATGCTTTTCTTTTTTCTTTAACCTTTTTTTGGGCTTTTCCCTTCCATAATAGATTTATATAAGTCAGATCCCCAGCTATCTTAAGCTATGCTATATAGGCATATCTCATTTTGATGAGGAATATTCTCATATCAAAATGCTCAGGACATCTAAAGTACTTGCAAGGCCAACCCAATGGCCCACTTGTTTTAAGAGGTATTCATTAAAGTGCTTTCTCCTTGCACCTCAGCCCCTCTCCCTCCTATACCCCTCACCCTGAAATGCTGCTCACTCAGTGCTATCTAAAGATAACATTAACAATAGTTACCTTTCAAGACCTTTCTATGTATTCACTCATGTATTTCCCGTCCCCACTAAAACCTGTATTAATGAAGCCCAGAGAAGTTAGGTCATTCATCCAGGCTCACACAGCCTGTGCTTGGCAATATCACACCAGTCTGCCTGGCCTGGGAGCCAGTTCTCCTAACAGCCACCTGACTCTGCGTTTCCTGAGTCAGTGCCTCTAACCAAGATGGGAGCACCTCCACACACCTGCTCCCAACTCCTCTCGGGGAATATCGGCACTGGAGTCAGAACGTCCAGCTTCTTTCAAACTAACACTCGGTGTCCGACTTTCTCCAACACGGCCCACCTCCTTCTTGTCCCTCGGTGAGTTAGCTCAAAAGTCAGTCTTTTTGCCAGATCTTCTGCGGTGGCTCAGATGATAAGGCATTTGCCTATAATGCAGGAGACCCAGGTTCAATCCCTGGGTCGGGAAGATCCTCTGGAGAAAGAGATGGCACCCCACTCCAGTACTCTTGCCTGGAAAATCCCATGGACGGAGGAGCCTGGTGGGCTCCAGTCCATGGAGTCACACAGAGTCAGACTCGACTGAGCGACTTCACTCCGTCTGCGGCCTCTGCTCTAACTTTCCTCTTCCTTTAGCTGTTACCTTCCTACCATCTAGATTCAGTATTTTCACCCCGCCCCCCACTCCTTTTCTGTCAATTCTAGCTCCTCCATGCATAGATACTAGAAAAATATTTCTTAGCACTCACCATTTTCATCAAACTCCTGCCGCTGCTACAGAACAAGCAATAGGTTCTCTTTCACTAATAATACAGTATTCCCGGGGCCTCCTAGCATTCATTCACCATCCAATGGGTAACTTGTCCCCATTTCTTCACTCTCTGAAATTCTCTCATCTCTACCAGACAGATCTTGTGTTTAGGCAAGGTAGTCTGTTTTAGATGGAGCCATTCACTCAACAGGTATTTCGTGTGTGCCTTCAATGTGCCAGGCTAGTGAACCAGTGTAAGTGCCTGACTTCCAGAAGCTCCTTGTCCAATGATGGAACCAGGCTCAACACAATGGGATGATGCCCCAGTACAGTATCTCTGGGTTCTTTGATTCTACTGCAAGGGAACTTCTGAGGTCCTGGGCAAGACTCTAAGAAGTGGAGCATTTAGTTTTCTGGCATCCGCTGTACAGAAAGACCCACCAAAGGAAGCAGAAAGAGATGTCAGGAAAACCGTTTACCCTGTCTGCCCTGTGCTGTTTTGTTTTCTTCATGTCACTTATATTCAAACATTTGCTTATGTTTCTATCTGTGTACTGTCTGTCTCCTCTGCCAAAATATAAGAGCCACGAAGCGGGACTATTGTGCTTGTTCACAGATGCATCTTCTAGAAACTATACCTAGTGCACAGTTCAGTTCAGTTCAGTTCATTCGCTCAGTCATGTCTGNCAGTTTCCTCCTGTGGCGATTTGGATGGTTGTCATGTTATTTGATGTGGCTTTCTGTCCCACTAAGTTCCATTGTGTTCTTACCATCAGTCAGAGGTGGGGAGACACTGAAAATGTTTGCGCATGTGGATTCAAAGCCTATAAGCGCTCTACGGCCAGCCAGCAGCCCCTGCCAGATGGCCTGCTTCTCTCCCAGGCTCACACATTCCACCAAAACCTACTCATCAGCACAGCAGTGGATGTGCGTGCCTTTCCCGTCTTCTTCCTCCACATGTGTGCCCTTTCTGCCTCCATCTACCGTAGACTCCATACAAGGTCCCCCACCGTGACCTGCCTCTGCCTGTCTCCCTGACCTTCCCTTTCTCTCACTTGCTTTGCCTCCGTTCTCCCCTTGCTGCTCACTTCAGCTGCTCTATCTCCTTGCTCTCCCGAAGCCCTTTCTGCCTCAGGGCCTTTGCACCTCCTGCCCTTATGCCTGGAAAGGTCTTTCCTAAGTGTCTGCAGTGCCTGCCTCATCGCTCCATTAAGGTCTCTGCTAAAATGCCACCTCCTCCAAGAAGCCCTTCTTTACCATGTCTAAAACCTGTCTCTTATACACATCTTGGAAAAACCATAGCCTTGACAATATAGACCTTTGTTGGCAAAGTAATGTCTCTGTTTTTTAATATGCTGTCTAGGTTGGTCATGACTTTCCTTCCAAGGAGTAAGCGTCTTTTAATTTCATGGTGGCAGTCACCATCTGCAGTGATTTTGAAACCCAAAAAAATAAAGTCTGCCACTGTTTCCACTGTTTCTCATCCATTTGCCATGAAGTGATGGGACCAGATGCCATGATCTTAGTTTTCCAAATGATATACCATTTCTGTCCTTTATTGTGCCCATCTTTGCATGAAATGTTCCCTTGGTATCTCTAATTTTCTTAAAGAGATCTCTAGTCTTTCCCATTCTGTTGTTTTCCTCTATTTCTTTGCACTAATCACTGAGGAAGGCTTTCTTATCTCTCCTTGCTATTCTTTGGAACTCTGCATTCAAATGGATATACCTTTCCATTTCTCCTTTACTTCTCATTTCTCTTCTTTTCACAGCTATTTGTAAGGTCTCCTCAGACAGCCATTTTGCTTTTTTGCATTTCTTTTTCTTGGGGATGGTCTTGATCCCTGCCTCCTGTACAATTTCACAAACCTCCATCCATAGTTCATCAAGCACTCTGTCTATCAGATCTAATCCTTTACATCCACTGTATAATCATTAGGGATTTGATTTAGGTCATACCTGAATGATCTAGAGGTTTTCTCCATTTTCTTCAGTTTCAGTCTGAATTTGGCAATAAGGAGTTCATGATCTGAGCCATAGTCAGCTCCCGGTCTTGTTTTTGCTGGCTGTATAGAGCTTCTCCATCTTTGGCTGCAAAGAATATAATCAGTCTGATTTCAGTGTTGGCCACCTGGTGATATCCATGTATACAGTTTTTCCCTGTGTTGTTGGAAGAGGGTGTTTGCTGTGACCAGTGTGTTCTCTTGGCAAAGTACGTACTCAGTAAATTTATGTGTGATTAATTAATTCAGTCAGCTAGAAGTAGCTTTCTGGAACTGTATTAAGAAGGGGTGTGAGGCTGCCTCCCACTTCTACAGGGAAAAGTGCCAGGACTTAGCAGTGCCTTTCTTGGGCCTGGGAGAGGGTCTCACCCCCTAGGCTACAGAACTACTATTCAGAGCCTGGGGGGGCACAAAGGGGACCGCAAAGGGAAAGGTGGCATCCATGCTGGTAAAGCAAAGAAAAGGAGAGTTTACCAGGCACAGAGTCCAGACAGATGTTTCTAATGGAGGGAAGAGCATACATGAGGGTCTTGACCACTGCTCTCAATAGAACCTACCCATTCCTACCCCACCCTCACAGAGGGGCGTGTGCTCCTTACACCCTTGGAATGCCATTCCCTCCCCAACTTTTTATCAGTTTATGTCTTTTGCTTCTTAATTCTTTGTCCCACAACAAGAAGCCCCTTGCCCTTTGCCTCAGACAGAACAGACTGCCCTCTGTCCTAGCTCTCAGAGATCATGTGGCTTGGGGATGCTGAGGTCCCCTTTTGAAATTTGAACTCACAGAAGCAGTGTTTCATGTTTCCTATTGTTCCACCCACGTGCCTCTTTCCAGCTGCAATTGGAATCTCCAGGTTTCAAGACTTCTCTCAGGTCATCTTCTAATCTCCTATGTGATGTGTTAACCCTTCTAGCCTTAAATCGCCCAAAACAGAGACTCTAACATTAACTTCCAAAGCACGTTGTGTTTCTCTCCCCAGACTCTCTGACCCCAGATGTGGCCTAGCAGCCCCTGCCCTAAGACATGTATTTCTTCATTCCCAAGTGGGAGAGGTCTCCTTCTGAAGCTCAGACCTGCATGCATTCATTTGTGCATGCTAAGTTGCTTCAGTTGTGTCTGACTCTTTGCAATCAATGGACTGTAGCCTGCCAGGCTCCTCTGTCCTGGGATTCTCCAGTCATGAATACTGGAGTGGGTTGCCATGCCCTCCTCCAGGGAATCTTCCCAACTCAGGGATCAAACCCGTGTCTCTTACGTCTTCTGCATTGGCAGGCAGGTTCTCTACTTCTAGCGCCATCTGGGAAGCTCTCAGACCTGCATAGATGAGCATTATAGGAAGAAGCCTGAGCTGTTCTAGGATATATTCCAGTCCCCACAGGCCTCAGACCTGTGGGTGCTCAACAGCCCCTGAGCTTCCTTAGACACCTTTCCAGCTCCACAGCTTCTGTTCATGCCCTGCGCAGCACCCGTCAGCACTGACAGGGCAGCTGTCTCATATCAGGCCCCGAATGAGGTCTGGTGAACATTACAGAAAGTAACAGATGAGCAGGGAAGACCAGCAAGCAGGTTGTCCTCAGCCCTCTTGACTTGGGGTGCCAGCCACCAGGGAAGGCACACTCTCTGCTTGGGTTTGAATTCCTGAGCTGGCTGGGCAGGGGGCTGCTGTTCCCAGCAGGTGGAGCTGCCTCTCTGGGCTTCTGTGGGGGTCTTGATGTCATCAATCAGTGGCAGCCTGCCACCATAGTTGTGTGTGCCAGGGTGAAGCATATGGCGTATTCTTACCGAACGTGTGCAGATCTGAGAAGGAAGAGAATTCCATTAATGGCATGTCTTTTTTGACCATCATCTCTCATTTGCATCCCTAGGTTTCCCTTCTGTGCTGTGTGTGGGTTTGGGAAGGTGCTTTTCTCCTAGTTTTCCTTTCCATGACTTTGAGTATACTCCTAAGCTGCACCGCATCCTTGCCCTAGCCAAACATAGCTCATAGACTGTGTTGAAATTGCAACTTTTCTCATCTGTGGCCCACTCTGGTCTGTCAGTTCCTCAGGGCAGGAGCCACAGCCGTGGTAGTCACTGGAGGCGCCCACTGCAGTGCCTGAGGCAGGGTGAGCGTGCTGGACATGTTTGGTGAATGACTGGTTGACTGTCTTTCCCACTGAGTGGTCCTAAGTCTGGCCTTTAGAGGAATCTAGTTGCATATGCTTCTATTGACAGCATTGCATCATCACAAAATTCAGACAAACTTGAATTTGAAACTTGCTTCTGTCACTTACTAGCTATATAATCTTGGCTAAATCCCATTCCCTTTCTGAACCTCAGTTTCTTTGTCTGTAGAGTGGAGGTCATACCTACTTCTCAGTGTTGCCAAGAGGATAAGGTATGATGATATGTTAATACCTAAAATATAGTCATCACCAATGTTTATTTTCTTTTGCCTTCTAATTGGCTCTATAGATTATTTATTCATCACTCTTTGCACCAAGAATTTAGAGGGTTGGTGTTTGTAATAGTTAAGATGGGCTAAACACAAACAACCCCAGAATCTTAGTGATTTAAAACAGCCATGTTAGTGTTTTCTCTGTATTCCGTGTGCACCTCAGGCCTACAGGGACTCTGCCAGATGGCCAAGGACCGGCTCTCACTATAGCCTCCATGATCACTGATGCGGGGGGAAAGGATGGGGGCAACTGAACCATGGCTTTTATATCACTCCCACTTCTATTTTACAGGCCAAAGTAAACGCCACGGTCCTACCTCACTCAGGGACACATGTAATCCTACCACACGCCAGAAAGAGGAGACAGAGGTGCTAAAAATTGAACATCAGTGACCACCCAGGAATATTTAAGATGAGTTGATTTTAAAGTACAGCGAAATCATAATTTACTTTGGCTTAGATTGGGCATGAGGACTGTTGAGCAAATGAGTAAAATCAATGAGATGAGTGTAATGATGAGCCTTCCGAAGAGAACAGATAGTTTTTAAGCATATTAAGTGTTCGTTATTAGCTATGGACACTTGAGTTGCAGTCTTAAATATTCGTCTGAACAGGCAGTAGAGACCTCTGCTTGTTCGTAGAGTGTTGTTATTTTTGTTCAGTTGCTAAGTTGTATGTGACTCTTAACCACCCCATGGACTGTTCTCATTGACTCATTGGAAAAGACCCTGATGCTGGGAAAGATTGAAGGCAGGAGGAGAAGGGGACAACAAAAGATGAGATGGTTGGATGGCATCACCAACTCGATGAACATGAGTTTGAGCAAGCTCTGGGAGTTGGTGATGGACAGGGAGGCCTGGTGTGCTGCAGTCCATGGCGTCACAAAGAGTCGGACACGACTGAGCCACTAAACTGAACTGAACTGGACTGTAGCCCACCAGTCTCCCCTGTCCTTCACCATCTCCTGGAATTTGCTCAGATTCGTGTCTGTTGAGTCAGTGATGCCATCTATCCATCTCGACCTCTGCCACCCTCTTCTCCTTTTGCCTTCAATCTTTCCTAGCATCAGCATTTTCCTATGTTAATAGATTGTGTGTGCACACACGTGTGTGTGCTCAGTTGCTTTAATCATGTCCAAATCTGTGCAACCCTATGGACTATCACCTGCCAGGTTCCTCTGTCCATGGGATTTTCCAGGCAAGAATACTGCAGTGGTTTGCTGTGTTAATAGGTTACCAGTCACTAAATTAATCCTAGTCTCAGTATGTACTTGCAGGTTGTAACAATATAGATTGTTCCAGATAACCTAGAATTTAAATTTGTCATAATGTAAACCGACCCTTCTCCGATCTCTTTGCTTAAATTTAGGCTATTTTACTGTGTTTTTGCTATACTTTTTAAAATCATAATAATTTAGTTAATAAGTTGTTTATTGATTTCTGTGGTGAAAGAGTTTGGATTCTGAGTCCTAACTGCCTGGGTTCAAGTTATAGTTCTGTCATTAATTGGCTGTGAGACCTTGGGCAAATTACTCAGCCTCTCTGTGTACCATTTTTCTCAGCTGTGAATTAGAGGTGATGATAGCATCTACCTATAGGATAGTACTCGGAGAAGGCAATGGCACCCCACTCCAGTACTCTTGCCTGGAAAATCCCATGGATGGAGGAGCCTGGTAGGCTGGAGGCCATGGGGTCGCTAAGGGTCGGACACGACTGAAGCGACTTAGCAGCAGTAGCAGCAGCATAGCATAGTACTGAGGATTAAATAAATTATTACTGCTGCTGCTGCTGCTGCTAAGTCGCTTCAGTCGTGTCCGACTCTGTGCGACCCCATAGATGGCAGCATACATATAAAATACTTAGAATAGTACTTGGCACATGGTAAGTCCTCAATATATATCCTTTGGCTCAGAAGTCCTCAATAAATGTTAACTATTGTCATCATGTTAAAGTCGGACCATAAAGAAAGCTGAGCACTGAAGAACTGTTGCTTTTTTTTTCTCAGCTATGCTGTATTTACTGTGGTGATGATATTAGAGACTGAGAAGAAATTTTTCTCAATATCTTTATGGAATTGTTGCTTTTGAACTGTGGTGTTGGAGAAGACTCTTGAGAGTCCCTTAGACTGCAAGGAGATCCAACCAGTCAATCATAAAGGAGAGCAGTACTGAATATTCATTAGAAGGACTGATGCTGAAGCTGAAGCTCCAATACTTTGGCCACCTGATGTGAAGAACTGACTTATTGGGAAAGACCCTGACACTGGGAAAGATTGAAGGCAGGAGGAGAAGGGGATGACAGAGGATGAGATGGTTGGATGGCACCACCAACTCAATGGACATGAATTTGAGTAAACTCCAGGAGTTGGTGATGGATGGAGAGGCCTGGAGTGCTACAGTCCATGGGGTCACAAAGAATTGGACATTACTGAGTGACTGAACTGAACTGATTATCATTGTTTTTAGGCAAAGGGGAAAAGTACAAAGGAAACCTGATGCAGGAAGACGTTTTTACATTTTATTTGCTGCTGCTTAGAATAGTGCCTCACGTTGGGCACTCAGTAAATATTTGCTGAGTGAATCAACGATTAGGTTCCACCCTGGTGAAACTGAAATCCAGCCTAACCCTCAAGTCCTTCCTTAAAATAATAAGAGAACTTCCTTCTCTCAAATCTACCATAGCCAACCTGGAATTTTCAGGTCAGCACCAGCTCTTGATCTCCCTGACCAGGGATTTTCATTTTCCCTTAGCTTGCCAACTCAGTCTTGTAACACATTCTAGCAGCCATAGCAGTCTTGGGCTTCACAGGCTGCCCTTCTCTTTGCACCTTCTGTGGGTGAGCCTGGCACGATAGCATTGAGCTCTCACAGCAGGGGCTGGTAGCCATGAGGCAGCACTAACATGCCAGTTTCCTCCTGTGGCGATTTGGATGGTTGTCATGTTATTTGATGTGGCTTTCTGTCCCACTAAGTTCCATTGTGTTCTTACCATCAGTCAGAGGTGGGGAGACACTGAAAATGTTTGCGCATGTGGATTCAAAGCCTATAAGCGCTCTACGGCCAGCCAGCAGCCCCTGCCAGATGGCCTGCTTCTCTCCCAGGCTCACACATTCCACCAAAACCTACTCATCAGCACAGCAGTGGATGTGCGTGCCTTTCCCGTCTTCTTCCTCCACATGTGTGCCCTTTCTGCCTCCATCTACCGTAGACTCCATACAAGGTCCCCCACCGTGACCTGCCTCTGCCTGTCTCCCTGACCTTCCCTTTCTCTCACTTGCTTTGCCTCCGTTCTCCCCTTGCTGCTCACTTCAGCTGCTCTATCTCCTTGCTCTCCCGAAGCCCTTTCTGCCTCAGGGCCTTTGCACCTCCTGCCCTTATGCCTGGAAAGGTCTTTCCTAAGTGTCTGCAGTGCCTGCCTCATCGCTCCATTAAGGTCTCTGCTAAAATGCCACCTCCTCCAAGAAGCCCTTCTTTACCATGTCTAAAACAGCTCCTGCCTCTATTTTTCCTCTGAGCACTTATCTCTAAGGACACATTATGATTTGTTTACTTGCCTATTTATTTCCATATTATCTTCTTCCCCGCCACTGAAGTGTAGGCTTCTGATAGCAGACACTGTCTTCAGTGCCCAGCAAATAGCTCAGTAAATATGTAATGATGGGACAGAAGGAAGGAAAGAGAGAAGGGAGGGAAGGAGAAAAAAACAAGAAAAGGAAATACATTTCTATGTATTTATAAATGTTGATAAAGTACTTTAGGTCTTCCCAGATGGCACCAGTGATAAAGAACTTACCTGCCAATGCAGGAGACAAGAGACACGAGTTTGATCCCTGAATCAGGAAGATCCCTGGAGAAGGAAATAGCAACCCACTCCAGTATCCTTGCCTGGAGAATCCCATGGACCGAAGAGGCTGGCAGGCTATAGTCCATAGGGTCACAAAGAATCAGATACAACTGAGGCAACTTAGCATGCACACACCAAGTATTATACTTTAAGAAAGACAACTTAACTGAGATGGTGAAGAAGTGAAGTGTTAGTTGCTCAGTCTTGTCTGACTCTTTGCAACCCCATGGACTATAGTCCACCAGGCTCCTCTGTCCATGGAATTCTCCAGGCAAGAATACTGAAGTTGATTACCATTCCTTTCCCAGGGGATCTTCCCAACCCAGGAATTGAACCCAGGTCTCCTGCATTGCAGGCAAATTCTTTGCCATCTGAGCCACCAAAGTTATCTTTGAGGAGCTGATACCTAATATATATATGGTAACAGTCAGAACAGGTAGAGGGGAAAAAGGTACAAAGATCCTAAGCTTGACATCTACTGGGGAACAAGAGAAGGCCAGAGCAGCTGGAACTCTGAGGGCAAGGAGGAAGGGATGGTGGGACTGGATCACAGATATATAGTTAGGGGACTCCCCTGATGAGGCTAGACTGGCCCCAAGCAGGTCGGAACAAAGGCAGATTCTGGGGTCGCATGGTCATAAAGAAGGCCCGGGAGAGCAGAGCTGTATGCAGAAGAGATGTCTTCCTCCCTGCACTCCTGACTCTGCGAGGCTGTTCTCTTTTTAAAGGAGTTGCTTAGTCATTAAGCCAGCCTTTCTGGAGCCATCGCAGCATCCGTCCTTCATGTGAAAAATGAGCAGAACAGCACCTGCTCCACGCGGTCACCATCAGCACAGTTCCCAGCGCCCGGGAGCCGCCTCCTGACAGTTGGCTAACTCTCAGTTTCCCACACGCAGCTTGGTACTGGGGCCACGGCGGGCACGGAGGGAGAGGGGACCCTGCCTCTAAGAAGCAGATGAGCTTCTTAGGAAAAGGCATGTGGTCCTGGCATTGCACAAGAAGAGCATCCATCACACACCCATGAGTGCACACCAGTCCTTAGGGTGGTCTTCGAGAGGAGTTGAGGGGAGGGTGCCAATGAATATTTTCTATTTTCAGTTATATTTTTTCTGATGCATGTTAAAATAAGTAAATATTAGCACATCAAGTCAACTCACACTGAACAATAAATGAGTTGAATCAGTATCACATAGAATCAATCAATGAGTTGATTTCAAGCTAACTTAGAGAAACAGGCAGAGTCAATCTTGGAAGCAGGCAGTGCCTAGAAGTGGCAGGAGTGGAGGTGGCCAGTGAAGTTCAGGAAGCGGGGATCTGGCATCTGTGAGCCGAAGGAGGCAGAGTGGACTGGTCTTGAGTCAGTTTCTAGAGTCACACTGTGAAGAGGAACAGGTAGGACGTGAGCCGGAGGGGCCAGCCAGCAGGAAGCCAGATGGTGGCATTCATCACGGCTCGTGGAGAGGGCGGAGTGGGTGCTGGCGGGACACGGGGAAGCAGATGGCCTAGACTGCGCCAGGGGCGGGGAAGAGGCATCTTGAGGTCTTATTCTAAGACACGCGCTGACTTAGGAAGGTTGTCAGGACCCTAACTGACCCTGTGCATAACAGAGAACAGTGTGGCTGACCCCACATTTAATGGCAGGGACAGTCTTTCTGTCAGATTTTCTTCCCCACTAGAAATACAGACTCTCTGCTGACCTCATTTAGGGAAATGGAAGCCGTGAAGGCCTTGTTGAAGGAAGAAAATGAAATTGAGAGTATGATATCTACTATGAATCAGGAGCAAGGAGGCAAGGAGAGGCAGGTGAACTGTGGCACCCAGCAGTGTTCATTGGGGAGAAAGTGGTCCAGGTGACCAAGAATAAACACACCACCACTCAGGGGCCAGCCTTCCCTTCCAGTCAAAGGGAGCAGTACTTAGAGCAGTTAGCAAAAAGAAAAGGATGCGATTGGTGTGCACTGTACTTTGGAATTGGAGTATCTTTATTGTTTTGCTAATTTAAAATGTATATGCTTATTTAAAAGTCAGAATGACACAGAAGTGCATCAAGTAGAAAGTCTCCCATAATTCCATAGGTAGCAACCTTTAACAGGCAGTGGTTTATTTCATTCGACAGTTGTTTGTTGAGTGCCTACCATCCACAAGGCACAAACACTATTTAGGAGATTCAGATACATCTGTAATTAAAACAAAAGTCTTCGTCCTCACTAGGCTTACATTCTTGAGCTGTGCTGTCCAATACAGTAGCCACTAGCCATGTGTGGCAATTAAATTCAAATTTAATGTGACTTAAAATTGAAATTCCCCTAGTCACATTTCAAGTGCTCAGGGGTAGGCAGTGGCTGCCATATTGGACAAAACAGATGCACAACATTTCCATCATGGCAGACAGTTCTTTTGGGCAGTGATATTCCTGCCTTCAGGTCCCAGAGTTGGCTGGAGCTTGGTGATTTCACCCCTCCCCTTACCCAGCCTTTTGGGGAAAGAGCTCTGAACCCAGGGCCCCCCTTGCTCACCCTCCCTGACATGTGATGGACATAGAGTAACTGTGAAAACAGCTGTGGGCTTAAGAATGTCCCTGCCCAGAAGCAAGTGAAAGCCTAGAACGCTAAGCCTTTGTGATAGTTCATTTTTGTCGACAGAGTTGAAATCACTTGGTAGACATGCAGTTCATCTGAGCCATCTCCATCAGAGGTTGGAGCTGATGGGTGAGAGCCCACCTGAGACCGGACTGGGGTTGCGACGGGTAAAAGTGTCCAGAAGCCCACAGACCGCAGCCTGCAGCCTGCTCCACCCGAACAGGAAGCCTGGCTCCGTAGTCAGGGTTAGGGAGGCAGGGAGAACAGCTGCCCACCACCCCCCACCCCACCCCTGGACCTGAACTCTGAGTTGCAGGAGGCAGGCTTCAGGCTGTACGCTTTCCGGAGTTCTCTGCATTTGCTTCCGGGGTCCACCCTCAAGGCTCCTTCTGCCCCCAGAAGAGACAAGGGCAATGGTGGTGTTTTCTCCCCTCCCCCTCCAGGCCAGGGGCCGCTGGCAAGCCTCCCTGGACTGTGTCCCATCTCTGCATCAGGAACGGCTGACCCACAATTAAGCCACGCTGCCTCCGAAAGAAAATACAGAAAAGTGATAGATAAGAGGCCTCATTTGGTGGGAGCTTAAATTTCAGGCATAGTGATGCTGGCTCGGTTCAATGGAGATTTACAACAACAGGTGCAGGGGAACCTTAGATTGAGGCTGAGAGTGATTTTTGTGTTCGTTGGGGGAAGGGTGAGGTGGGGTCTCATTTGATCTGGCTGCTACTTAGAAGAAAAATAAACTCCATTTGCTCTTCCATTCTTTTAAGAAACAAAAGGGATGAAAGAAACCTTAGGCCAATAAGTTTCCCTTTCATTCTTTCCTTTTTCTCAGATCAGAAAATGATCCTGTATCATTAACCACCTAGCCTTTCCCAAAAATATAAATAGACACTACTTTTCCTCCATACTTACAAGTCTCATGATAACAAGCGCAGTGAGGCTGGATCTCCAGAAGCATAGTAGAAAAGACAAGACAGGTTTTGTTTTAAAGCTCCTCTAAATGACAGTGAGAACACGAGGCCGGGGAGGGCCAGACAGTCATTTGAAAGGCTTTGAAATGTGCCATGATTTGGACTTTTGATTTCATCCTTTTCTACAAGCAATTAGCTACAGCACAGGTTTGTGTAATCAACAGACAAACCAAAGCCTGAGTGATTTACTCACTGGAACTCGGATAAGAAAGCCTTGCCCAGTGACACGTCATAGCCAGAAGCGACACTATATTGCTCCCACCTTCTAAATTTTATTGGAATTTTAGAATAAAGTACAACCTTATCTCTTAAGAATCCCTTGTGGGCAATGGACCTTTGGTACTGTTTGTAAAACCAGGAGCAAGACTGGGTCTGGAATAAGATTCTGGATGGAGCAGAAAGTGTGCACCTTGATGGGGTCCTTCACATCTGCCTTCTTCTGCTCCTCCAGGAAGCCTTCCAGCTGGTCTTTTTTTTTTTTTTTTTTTGGCCATGTGGCCTAAGGATCTTAGTTCCCCAACCAGGGATGGAACCTGTACTCCCAGGGAAGTCCCCAGCTGGTTTTCTTAGGGGAGCTCTAGGCCTCTGCCGCAACTGTGTCAGGTAGAACCACTCCATGCCCTACACACACATCTCTGCATGGGAGAACAGAGAGGGACGGAGCATGGGAAGTGAAGAGGAACAGGGCTGGTAGCAAGTGGTGACGCATCAGCCTCACTTCCTGGAGGACAGGTGGGATCAGCCTCCGCAGGTCTCAGGAGGAGCCTCTGGGCTTCCTTTTCCCTCTCTCTGAAATGCCCAACGGCCTCACTGGTTCTGAAACGGTGCCCTGGGGAAATACTATTCATGGATAAAATCGAACAATGGCATGCTTTACTCAGTTCAGAGAAAAATACAGTAAGCAGATCAGATTTCCCCCAACATAAATTTTCCCCAACCAGGGATGGAACCTGTACTCCCAGGGAAGTCCCCAGCTGGTTTTCTTAGGGGAGCTCTAAGCCTCTGCCGCAACTGTGTCAGGTAGAACCACTCCATGCCCTACACACACATCTCTGCATGGGAGAACAGAGAGGGACGGAGCATGGGAAGTGAAGAGGAACAGGGCTGGTAGCAAGTGGTGACGCATCAGCCTCACTTCCTGGAGGACAGGTGGGATCAGCCTCCGCAGGTCTCAGGAGGAGCCTCTGGGCTTCCTTTTCCCTCTCTCTGAAATGCCCAACGGCCTCACTGGTTCTGAAACGGTGCCCTGGGGAAATACTATTCATGGATAAAATCGAACAATGGCATGCTTTACTCAGTTCAGAGAAAAATACAGTAAGCAGATCAGATTTCCCCCAACATAAATTTGTATCTATCCTGTGTTTTCTCCCCTTTGTTGTTATGTCAGCTTTGGTAGCACCCAAAAAAGAACAGGCGAAAAGCGAGCAAATGTTAACAGAAGAACTGCCAGCTGTGCTCAACACACGGCCGTGCTCGGGTGCTGCCTTGATGTGCGTGTAGCACAGCCTTCGGTGCTTCCCTGGTGGCTCAGCTGGTAAAGAACCTGCCTACAGTGCCGGAGACCTGGGTTCGATCCCTGGGTTGGGAAGATTCCCTGGAGGAGGACATGGCAACCCCCTCCAGTATTCTTGCCTGAAGAATCCCACGGACAGAGGAGCCCGGCGGGCTGCAGTCAGACGCGACTGAGCGACTAAAGCACAGCTCAGCACAGCCTTGCTTTCTCTTGGTTTAGAAAACAAGATCAACAGCAGGCATGGTCACAGGGGTCTCCGAGGTTTGCAGGTGCGCTGCCACCTGACAGCTTGTGAAAACAACCAGAGGCAGATTATCTCTCAAGCTGGCTCCGAGAGGCCAGCGCTCCGTGTTGAGCTATTCAGAACCATCAGAAGTGTCAGCACGCTTTGAAAGGGAACTTAGGGTGTCAGTGGCAAGTTAGTAAATCAATAGAATTAACTCAACAGAATAAAAACAATCAGCCTATTAGGAAGCAGTCAGCATGCGATGGGGGTTTGAGACCGTATCCGTGACTACTGTTAGCAGCCTGTGTGCCAGCCTGCTTGGGACTAGGAAGGTTTATGAGTGCAGGTTTCAGTGGGTATGTGGGCATCTCCACTGGTGGCAGGTTTTGTTCCTGGAAAGGGGGCCCAAAGTTGAAATGATATGAGAGAAATCTGATTTTTCCCATGGTGATAGCCCCAATAATAGGAGATTGGGTAACTGATCAAAAACCAGTGTCTATCTTTTGAAAGAAACAGCCTCAAACATGGTATTTCACTTTCTCTGACTGCTGAACATCCCTTTGTCTAAGGTGATTTGGATTGATTTAATAGGATAACACAATAACTGATATATGAAGTTGTACTATTTAATATGATATAGTTTCACAAGAGTTTTTACACTTACTCCATCCTTGATTAATCACATGAAATCTTAGGATAAAGAAACTGTGGGTATAGTTTCGGTAGTCAAAAAAGCTGCTTTGGAGAGGTTTTTTCAGCAGCGTCTCGGAGGGAATGCTTTGAAATCGCTGAGGCTGTCTCCTTATTTGTGCAGTGATCCAGGATTGTCTGTCTTGCTGCCCCCTGGGTTCTTCCGGAAGCGGCACAGATTCCAGGATCCCGAGGCTGCTTGTCTCTGTGTCTCCATTCTGCTCCCTGGGCCTCACTGACAGCTTGACCTTATTCCTTGCCTTCATTAAAGGTGCAAGTTCCAAAGCATATTCCTAACTATGTCCCTTCTTTCAGATTTCCCCCACCACAGATTTTCTCACAAGAAGCCTCAGACCTTGGGCTAGAATTCTGGGCAGTGACATTCTCTCATGATTGTACAAGCCTTTCCACATCCACCACACATCCCAAACCTGCCTAATAATAATGCATTTCAGCTGTCATTTCTTCCTTTTTCCAACTGTTATAAGAAAGCTGAATTTGCTGGAGGCTTAAGAAAGTAGTGTGACTGGTTTTTTTGTTACATTATAGTTTTTATGATTGTGTCCAACTCTTTGCAACCCCATGGACTGTAGCCTGCCAGGCTCTTCTATCCATGGAATTTTCCAGGCAAGGATTATTGGAGTGGATTGCCATTTCCTACTCCAGGGGATCTTCCCAACCCAGGGATCAAACCCACATCTCTTGTGTCGCCTGCATTGGTAAGCAGATTTTCTACCACTGTGCCACCTGGAAAGCCCAAGATGGTAGGGGATACATTTAAAAGATTATATGATATATATGCGATAAAGCATACATATATAAGAAACACTCATGAACCCCCCATCACCCCCTCCCAAAGGGTTGCTTATTCACCCACCTCCTCCCCTAGGGGTAACCACTTTCTGAAGCTTGTATTTATCATTTTCTTTCCTTTTAAAACAGTTTTATCTCATATACACGTATACCCAAACCATGTAAGTTTAGTTTTGCTTGCTAAAGAGACAAAATGAATTTATGCGGCCAATTGAGGTTATTCTTTTAAAGTAGCCTTCCTGGGACATGATCCACTTACGCGTGGAGGCTGCACTTGCTCAAACCCATCTGGGAGCTCTTTGTTTGAAATTTCCTGTAGAGACATTTTTATCAGCTTCTCAAGAATCATTGCCGTTGCTTTACGGCATGTTTGGTCTGATTCAGCTTTTTGCCATCACCTATTTTCCTCATTCATTTATTTAAATAAGAAATATTTCATGAGTTCTTCTATGAACAAAGACTCTGTGTTGGAGACCAGTGGAGAACCAAGGAGAGCCCTGGCTTCCCTGGAGCTTATCCCCACCCCTCCCCTCCTGCCCTCCTCTGTCATTCGAACAATAACTAGAGGCCACAGGCTAGGAGACTCCAGGACCCTGAGCAGGATCCAGTGCACCAAGGGGCCATGGGATCAGCCTGGGCTAAGAGCCTGAGGGGAGATCTAGAAGTGACTTCTGAAGGTGGTCCAGTCTCCATGAGCCATCTCCAGCCCTTTGTGGCGTCATCTGAGTATTTCTGACCCTGATTTTCTTAGTTAGGTCAGGCACACTGATATTCTCGTCCAAGCATGTTTATGTCGGCACCTGCTGAGGAGCCCCTGCCGTGTGGTGTAGATCAAGGATCCTACAAGGAAAGAAATCAGCCCAGTAAGATCTAAAGGCTAAAAACCCAGATTTTGGATGTTTTATGTTAGAAGAACTTAAAAGCCACACTAGATCATTATATAAATATTAGATTGATGACATAAATACATTGCCTGTGTAGTATAAATATGAGACCTTAGAAATATGTTATGTGTATATATGTTTCATTTATTGTATATGCAATATAATATAAATTCAATGAATATAAATAATATGTACATCTAACTCATGTGTTCTCAACCAGCCTCCGCATGACCCATTCACCCAAATAACTTCCATCCTGCAATCCATCTGTGAAACAAAACGGCTCATGCAGAACTGTGACCCCTGCAGAGCTCGAAGCAGCCGCCTGTGCCTGGGCATATCCGCTCTTCCTGGTTTAGGCGTGCGATTCCCAGGAGCCAGTTGTGTTTGTTCTCAAACCTGCCTCTACTAATTGTACTTTTTATTAAGTTGCAAACTCTAATTAAATGTTCTCTGAGAAAAAATGAATTCAAAAAAAATTGTTTCAGTGAAAACCAAATTGAATGCTTTTGAAAGGCATTTAAAGATGAGTCATTTTAAACATGCTTTTGAATTAGACCTGAACTAGGTGATTGTGGAAGATTGAAAGGAAAAGGAAGATTAAAGTCTAGAAGAATTCTGCTTTCAGATTGTGCTTCGGGGGTCTTCAACTTCTTGTTCCACTTTTAATGGACTAAAATTGGAAATTAAACCTGGTATGTAATGGTTCAAAAGAAGAAAAAAGAACTCTAATCAGCAGACAGTACTCAAAGAAAAGACCTTGGCCTCTTCTTGAAAGATTAGTGAATAAATAGACCCTTACATTTTTTTTTTAATGTATTTGTAATTGAAGGATAATTGTTTTAAAATGTTGTGTTGGTTTGTGCTATACAACGTGAATCAGCCATAAGTATACACACGTCCCCTCCCTCTTGAACCTCCCTCCCTCCCCTCTAGGTTGTCACAGAGCACCAGGCTGAGCTCCTTGCATGCACAGCAAATTCCCACTGAATATCTGTTTGACAATGGTAACGGATGTGTTTCAGTGCTCCTGTCTTAATCCGCCCCACTCTCTCCTTCTCCCACTGTGCTCACACGTCTGTTCTCTTATGTCTGTGTCTCCACTGCAGCCCTGAAAAATAGGTTCATAGTTTATGTTTTAATTTTAAACAAAACTGTACATACACACAAATACACATATATGTCTATGTGTATACATACATGTGTGTATGCATGGAAGAGAGATCAATTTTTCATGATCCCTCCCCTGTGTTAACTGACTTCTAACACATACTGGTCCCAAGCAATTTGAAAAGGAGGGCTTCTACTATAAATATTACCAGGACTGCCCTACACAGGAGTGGTTTTACACAGTCAGTCTCCCTAAGAGATTTCAGATGTGACACCACTCGCTAAGGTTTATTTGGGTTTTTTATTGTGTTTGGTTTTGTTTTCATTTACCAACCTTTTATTGAGAGCCATGAAAAAATGACTCCATCTTTAAAACAATGGTTTGAAAAGAGAGAAAAGGCAACGTCAGACAGCCGGATGGATGAGGGAGGTCATGACCTCCCAGCGCTCTGTCCTTTCTGGCCGACTTGCCTTCCCAAGCCAGCCCTTTCTCTAACTTCCTGGGGATCCCACAGAGGTGGGTCCCCTGCTGCCAAGGGTTTGCTGAGAGACAGGAGGGCGGGATGCAAATTGGAAAAATGGGCCTGACGTTCTCAACCTTGGGCTGGAAGAAGGATGAGGAGGCCATCTTTGGATAATTTTGGTCCAGATAAGAAAAGAGTCTCTTGACCAGGCTCAAATGATATTCTTTGACCCTAGCTTTTCCTAGTCGGATGTGAGGGAACTTTACAGCTGTGAAGAGAGTAATATCTCTAAATAGGGAGGCATTTCAAGTCCTATTCCAACCATGCTCCCCAGCTTATCCAACCACACAGGTTCCACGTGTGTGTGTGTGTGTGTTGGAAGACCTTAGGTGAGATGAAAGTGAAAGTGAAGTCACTCAGTCGTGTCCGACTCTTTGTGAACCTGTGGACTGTAGCCCACCAGGCTCCTCCATCCACAGGATTCTCCAGGCAAGAATACTGGAGTGGGTTGCCATTTCCTTCTCCAGGGGAATCTTCCCGACCCAGGGATCGAACCCTGGTCTCCCGCATTGCAGGCAGATGCTTTAACCTCTGAGCCACCAGGGAAGCTCCTTAGGTGAGGTGCTACATCTCTAATCCAGACTGAAGCTTTGGATAAGGCAGCCTCCTGTTGCAAGATGCTTTATTTTCCTGAATACCTAAGAAATAAAACCCAAAGTCTGGAAGCCAGGCTCTTTTGAAAAAAGTTCCCCACGCCCCGGAAAGTTTAAAATCTGCTCCAGGCAAGAACCAAACAGGAGTAGGCAGACTGGAGAGAGGGGTTCAGCTTCATTTCAGCCCTCCCAAAAGGGTCGCTCAGCTACTCAGCTTGCTCTCCACTTGAACTTTGTTGTTGCCTGAACTGTGGGTCCCTGCAGCGCTCACAGCCATGGAAACTGCTCTCCTCCCTCTGCCCAAGGAAAGCCACTTCAGTAAGCAGAGACGGGCGAGGGGGGCCTGGCGAGGGCAGACGTGGACGCTGGAGCCCTATTTGGTTGCTTGGAGAAGTAACTGGACCCCTGCCTGAGATCGCCAAGCCCTCCAGAGAAAGGAATTGCAGGGGCATGAGTCATACCCCATTTTAGACGAACTCAAGGGTGCCCTGGGGGTTGGGGGCCTCCCTTATCAAGAAGCAGGCAACTGAAGTACACAGATTGTGCTTGGCCAAAGGCTAGGATCAGCTTCTGCTTTATTATCTATTAAACTAAGTGGATTAAATGAGAATTGACTGGAACTGTACACTTAGCGTTCCCTTACAAAACACCGTTATCTCATAAGCTGGCTTAATGGAACAGGCTATCAGGGGCTTCTAAGAAGTAACTGAATGTAGCGCCTTACAGGACAGAGATCCGATGGAGGGTGTGCAGCAGTCCTGGGAGATCCCAAGATCCCACACCTTGTATGGATGCAAAAGACAGGCCGGAGGTATAACTGCAAACCACACTATTAGCATCTACCTCTAGGGATGGGCCCATGTCTTCCCAAGAAAGGCATCTGCCACTGATTCCATTTTAAAAGCACTTCTAATGCTGGGAAAGATTGAGGGCAGGAGGAGAAGGGGACAACAGAGGATGAGATGGTTGGATGGCATCACCAACTCAATGGATGTGAGTTTGAGCAAGCTCCCAGAGATGGTGAAGGACAGGGAAGCCTGACGTGCTGCAGTCCATGGGGTTACAAAAGACACAACTGGGTGGCTGAACAACAAAAAGTGCTTTACTTACCTTTTACGTATGTGGCCTCCAGCACATATGAAGACAGTAGAGTGGGGTGGCTAATACGACTGTCTTGGGAGTTAGACCAGAGGCTTTGCATCATAGCTTTACTGCTTTCATTGAGTGACCATGTGTTACTTCTCATGGCTCAGTTTCCCCATCTGCAAAATGGGAGTAATAATAGCAGTACTTACGTCATTGGGTTTCTGTGGAGATTAAATGAGCTAATATCTATAAACTTCTTAGAATAGTGCCTGATGTAAGTGGTTATTTAGGTGAGCTTTAAGTGATTATAGCTTTTACACAGAAAAAGAATTCATCCCATTTCATAACTTTTGCACCCATATCTCCTTTAACTATTATTAGTTGCAGCATGAGTTTGGAATGAGCTGCATTCACAAGGAGATATTCTGAAAGGCAGGAGGCAGTGTACATGGAAGAGGTCAGGCCTGTGATCAGAAGGACATTTTGCTGGAGATGGTGATGGGCTTTTGCTCATCATTTGTCTTCTTTGATCCACATTTCTCACTTGTGTGTGTGTGTGTGTGTGTGTGTGTGTGTGTGTGTGTATGACTTTTCTTTATAGGGTTTGGGTAACTGAATGTAAACCCTGCTTTTGGTGAAGATTGATATAATATGAAAATGCTCAGAGATGATAAAAATGAGACCCCTTTGGCCTGCTGTCCCAGAAGCATGTCCATTGTAGAGCCCTTGCTTTGAGGATAACAGACACCAGAACGAGATGATGGTTTGGAAGAAGTTGCCGTGTGCAGTTGATTTGAACAGTGGAGAATATTAACTGGTTTTCAGGGAAATTGTAGTTTATTTATAAATTTAGGACTTTTTTCCCAACAATTTCTTTGACAGTTTTATTTTTCTGTTGGGTTTCTTTGAGTTCAGTTTCCTTGTAAACATTTCTATCAACAACCTGCTCCACAGTCAACCTGCCTCTTTGGAATTACACAGCCTTTGCTTAATCTAATTCTAATGTATAATCCACAACTTCCACATGTAGTTTATTATTTTCAGTACTCTGCAATCCAGGATATGATTTTATCCCTCTCGGCCTAATGGAAGAACATTATCATCCTCACTTTTCAAAAAACTTGAAACAGACCAAATGAAAAATTGTATAAACTGTTGTTGTTCTTGATGTTTAGTCACTAAGTCATGTCCATCTCTTTTGTGACTCCAGGGACTGTAGCCCACCAGGCTCCTTAGTCCATGGGATTTCCCAGGCAAGAATACTAGTGGGTTGCCACTTCCTACTCCAGGGCATCCTGCCGATCCAGGAATCGAACCTGTGTCTCTAGCATCTCCTGCATTGGTGGGCAGATTCTTTACCACCGCACTGTCTGGGAAGGTCTAGGCTGCCTGTGCTCAAATCTCCCTGGAAGCTCTGGTTTCCTGAGACAAGGATTTGAGTGCAAGTACTATATTTGAGAAGATGTCCCAAGCAATGTGGTCAGGAAGTGGGGAAGTGAGACGGGAGGGGTGTTGTGGGCAACTAGGACTCAGCCCTACCACCACCTCCCCGTCAGGCTATGGAAACCACAATTCAGAATCGTTCCAACTGTCCCCAATTGTTACTATCCCCCCAACAACAATTGTGTTGTTGTTTCTGAGTGCTGACTTCCAGGCTTCTAACCAGAAGAAGCCCTCAGACAGGAAGAGAGACATAGAAACAGACAGATACAGAGACAGACATGCAGGTACTTGAGGAAGGACACAGGCCACAAGATCTGCTCTCCAGACCTAACACAGCCCACAGTGACTGAGCCAACGTGGGCTGAGCGTTGTCAA
>SJYT01015687.1:22892-41585 GCA_006410635.1 Cephalophus harveyi | reverse complement strand
GCTTGGGGTGGGCGGGGGGGGGGGGGGGGGGGGGGTGCTCCTTAATCTCTCCAGATCTCAGCTCTCTTATCCTTAAAATAGGAGAAAGAATAGCTCCTGCCTCATAAGGGTGATATGGGGATTGATGAATTCCTATATCTGCAGTATTTCAACACTCAAAAATTCTCATCTTAAGTCTTTCTCTATTTTTTGAACTTCTAACTTACCGTAATCATTCCTCTTCTGAATAGGCTTCTAACAAGATAGAGGATAAATCCATCTATTGTAAGTTTCAAAAAGAAATAGAACCATTTCCGAGAACGGTCTCCATATAAGGCCCCCTTTGTGTTTGATCAGCTGTGAATGGTTGCCTTTTGAAATGCGCCGTATGCGTTGTTAGCACTTTAGATGCCCAGCCCAGCAAGTTCGGTTACTGGAGCTGCTCTATGAGCTTTCTCGTTCTAGCTGTTCTATTTTATGGAAACCGTTGGTGGGATTCAAGTGTGAGCGGCTCATCACAGTCCTCTGTTGTATTTTCCTCTGTGTCTCCTCCTCTTCTCTCAGAGCTATTTTCTAAGGATAGCAGACCCTAGGGAGCTTTCTTTTTGTGAAACTTCTACAGTCTAGGAGTTGAAGCCAGTGGCTGCAATCCCAGGCGATTCTGAGTTCTACTTCTGTCAAAGTCATTTATACTCAGTGTGTTTCGTTGCTCAGGGATGATTGAAACAGCCCAATTGGTGAACAGCCAGGGGGAAATAGGGTTAAAAAAAAAAAAAAAAGAGGAACCCAACTATGTTACATGGAGCTCGGCCTGTCATGATTAAAACTCAGTTTAAAGATTTGTTCACCCGAGAAAATATCTCTGGACTGTTTCAGGCTGTGACTCTTCAATTAACCTGACATTTCACAAATCCAAAAGTGCTGTGGATGAACTCTTCACTTCGCTTCGGGATATTGCTGGAGCTCGGAACCTCATGAAACAGTTCAAGTCTGTATATGTTCCTGGAAATCATACCCACCAGGCAAGTACATATGTTTTAAAGTAACCGGCTAATCTGTGCTGTGTTTTTAGGATTCAGCGACTAAAAGCAAAGTTTCCATGTTAAGCTGTTTAAAATGAAGGATTTGTTCAAGATGAAACCTAAGGCTCTTCTAGTCCAGAGTTCTGGATTCCCCTGAATCTGAAAGCTTCCCAGTTTATTTGTACCACAGGCTTAATGCAGCGAGGAGAGCAATGGATTGGGGGTCAGCTCTACTTTGTCAGTGGCCCAGACCTGTCCTGTCACCTTAGGCAAGTCCATAAGTGCTAGATGAAAGGCTGGCTTTAGACAATGCCCAGGTTTCTGGATCTAAGAATAACAGAATTACCGAGTAATATTATGCAAAGAAAATAAAAGTTGATGACAGCAAAAACAGTTGTTATTTAAAATGCCCCCATCACTTTATGGGCTTCCCTTGTGGCTCACCTGGTAAGGAATCTGCATGCAATGTGGGAGACCTGGGTTCGATCCCTGGGTTGGGAAGATCCCCTGAAGAAGGGAAAGGCTAGCCACTCCAGTATTCTGGCCTGGAGAATTCCATGGACTGTATAGTCCATGGGGTCACAAAGAGTCAGACACGACTGAGCGACTTTCACTTTCACCACTTTATAAGGGAGTAGGAGAACCTTACAAAGATGTTTTGAACAGGGAGTCGGAAAATGGTAATAAAATCCAAGATGAATAGGATAATTACTGTACCGCACCTTGATGGCAAAGGGAAGAGGGGGGTGATAGAGTGAGGCACAGAAAGACCCAAAGGGAAGATAAAGGGTAAAGAAAGGCTAGAAACATCGAGGCTGGGTAGTCTCTGTTAGACAAGGAGGAAAGCGATCAGGTTGCTGGTGGCCAAAGGTGAGCTTTCAAGGAAGAACAGATGTTTCTGACAGAAAAGCTCATTAGGTTTTGGTGTGGAGTGGATGAAGGAATCGTCTCTCCCATCTTCCTATGAAATATTCCACAGAATTCACTCTATTTGCTAAGGCTTTTGTGGAGAGTTGAATGAGTGGGGACTATGATCCAGTGAGGGGTTCAGCTTCAGGGTGCTGACTCTCCAAGGTGGGCATGTAGACAGGAGCTAAGGTTACCCACTAACACCTAGCGACATGCAGGTTCTTCCTCCCATTTATTCATATAGTAGCTGATACTTGAAGAGTCCCCTGCATTTGGTTTCCCTTTGATCCTCACGCAAGTAGGCCAGAGAGGTATTATTATCAGAGACCTAGGAAGGCCGCAGTGACTTGCCACAGGCACACGAGTGGCCAGGACCTGACCCCGTGTTTCCTGCCAACACAAAACTTCCAGTCACTGCACCATGGTTCTCATGGAGGTTCTAGAAATAATAACTGATGGTGCTGTGGGTACCTGAAATCACCCACCAAGACGCCGAAGACCTTAGAAACTGGCACTCAACTTAGTAATATAAGTTCCCATCCTTTGTTCAATAATCTAAAAAAATACTGATAAAATCACTCAGATAATTGATCAGTTATAGTTTTGTCATTTAAAAAATTACCAGTGTTAAATATGGCAGTGTAGACAGGTTCTACAAGACGTGATTGAACTGAAGATGCATGATGAACTTTGCATCTTCAAAGACTGTTGAGAGGCAAGTCTCTGCTGTCATTAACAATGGGAAAGTAACCACTAAATTACTAAGGTCTTTTCAGTTTTTTTTGGATCATCATGGTGGCTGATTTGGCCAACTTCACATAAACATGTTATCTATAAATCTTGAGCATGACAAAGACAATGATCAGTTTCCTAGACTTTATCTCCCTGCCACCAACTCAGTCATTTCTCCAGACCTCAGAACTCTGAGCAGCCGTTGCCTTTGGAAAATGAACTCTCCCTTGTTGCATACACTTCCTGTATAGTGAGTCAGTAATATTATCAACTCATTCAGCAAAACTCCTAAAGGTCCATGAGTGGAAGTGGGGGCAAGGCAGAGAGTATATGTGTATCTTGAGGGGATTAAATAATATTAATCCAGACACCAAGTGAAGTGCTATGCAACCACAATGTGAGATCTATACATAGTCAGCAACGACTGTGTTTGGATCCTTAGGTTCTACTTGGAGAACGCAAACACTGGTTTGTGGTCTATTGGGTGAAAAATGTTGTAGATTATTCTGTAAAGTGTTATCTTAATTTTCTTTTAAAAAACAATAAAATAAAAAGTATGTGGGTATGTATACTTAATAAGTATTTAAAATTTTAGGAAAAATGTATAATGGTTACTTATGGGGAATAGGAAGGGTTGAATGGACAAGGAGGAACTCTGGCTTCTTGCTTTGTATATGTAGAGAAAGAATTTTTGATGGGATTACAGATAATTTTTACCTGCTTGGGTTTTTCAGCATCTTTTGGAGGTAAAGAAATACTAAGTCACAGGTGTAAGCCCTGTGAGGACAGGGATTTGATCTGGTGTGTCCACTGCCATAGTTTACCTGCTACAGTGGTATCATGCACATAATGGGTGCCTGAGAAATGTTTTGGGGTACATCCTGAATGCACTACATATATTTTTATCATATATTGGAAGAGTCGTTGGGACAAAAATATATACAGATAGAAAATAACAGGTGTCTAGACTAGAAGCAGAGACCAGCTCCATCTAGCTTTAAAGATGGACCTTAGCCAGGCAATTTTCTGTCCATCTCTTCTCCCAATTTGGTCCTCAGCTCTAGGAAAAAATAGTGCTTTCTATCTAGCTCCATGCTGTTTCTACACATCATCTGGTTGGGATGTCCTGGGCTTCCTGGGGCACTCAGGAAAGACATAGACCTGGTCTGGCGAGGGATTCCTGCCTCAGCTCTGACCAGTGCTGTGTATCTGGGCTCTCTCCCCTGGATCTTGGGGCCCTATTCAGCCCCAGGCTTCCTCCCAGAGTAACTTTCTCCTGCCCTGATGCAAATGAGTTGACTCTTAGAGCCACTCCTCTTTACTCTATTAGCTAGAGGCACTTCTTATTTAACCTTTATCCTTTAGGTAAATGTTTTGGTCACAGCTCAGATGTAGAAAGCAGATACCGCTCTCATCATTGTAAAGAAAATGTGATTTCGTATAAGGAATTAAGTACCTGTAGTATCTGAAAGAGCTGGAGGAGTGGGATCTAGACCAGGTATGTAGAAATGAGCCCCGAACATCACCACACACCTGATTCCAAGAGAACCAGTACCTCTGCCACAGCCAGGGGAGTGGGCATGGTGCCACCACGAGGCTGCCATGCCATTGAAGCTCTTGGCTTGAAGAACATGCCAGCAAAGCTGGCGACAGCTTCTGTGTTTGCTCATCCTGATACCTACAGAGCCCAGCTCAGCGCTTGCCACCTGAGGGTAAAGGGGTAGGTGGATGGATCCTGGACTATGGGTCTAATTCAGAATGGTATTTCTTACGTTCTTAATTCTAAGTGAGAGAGAGGTTAGCATGTAGGTTAACATCAGCCTTTGGGTTCATAACCCAGCTCTGCTCCTTACTAACTGTGTGACCTTAGGCAAATTACTTTACCTCTCTGAGCTTAGTTCCTCTTAGCTACTTTTATTAGCTCCTTCATAAAAGTGCTCTGATGATTAGGTGAGTTGATACATATGAGGCTTTTCAGGACACAAGCCAACACAGACAGGGCTATGTAAGTATTGGCTGTAACCGTTGTTGTAAAGGATGAAATAGACCTTCTCTTTGTCCTCTTTTGCAGAGTTTCATTGATTCCTTTGTTAGGAGATGGGCTACACAGAAAGGGGGTCATTCTCAAGTTGACTTTCCCGTTAGCTGTGACATATGGTCAGAATTTACTACTCATACCCCTTTGTTTGGAAAAGTCATGTTTGTCCATAGACTATGTTGACCAGAAACCTAAGCCCCGGTTTTGCCTTTATAGCAAGCCTTCTTCTGCTTTCGTTTCTTACTACAAATGTTCCAGTTTAATGGGAGGCTTAACCCTCTTCCTGAATGTCAGCGTTTGATGTGCTGTTGCTCCTCAGATGACTCAGGGCAAGGAGCTTAAGAGCCCTTTCAGACAAAATAGTGTATGACTCTTGCTTGACTGGCTTTGGCAAAACTCTCAAAGTGCTGTGCTGTGTTGGAGGAAACGTCCCACAGATGGGTACCATCTTCTGTGCCTCTGGCGTGTTGAACAAGAGCCTTTAGAACCTGCAGGGCCCAAGGAGGCTCAATTTATCTCGTGCCTGGTGAAATAGGGCCTCTGAACAGTCTGTAGGCCCAGTCTCTTCATCAGCAATCCCAGTCCTGGCCACCAGCTGTCCTTTTCCAAGTACTAAGCTCTGTTCTTCCTCCTGGTTCTATCTACCTAACTCCAGACCTGCTGACATCCTTTTTGAAAGCATCTACGTGAGAGAGCATAAACCGGGGGCCAGGGAGCTTGACTCTCTCCTGCAGCCTAACTTCTAACTGCCTGTGTGTGAATTCAAGCAAGTTGATTAATAGCTTTGGGCTTTGATTTCCTTAAATTGAAGTTAAAGGGACTAGACTGAAAACTTTAAAAGTCATCTGCTTGTGGTTTGAGGGATGGATGGATGGATGAATGGATGGATGAACAGATAGACGAATAAACCACTTTTTAATCTCCAGAACAAACCATTATCCTTAAGAAGATGAAAAGAGGAAAAAAAATCAGTCATAGTATATAGCAAAAGATAAAAATAAATAAACCATGGAGTAGTCAAAGCCCAAAGCCAAGACCAGTTTTGAACAAAAGTTTTTTCTGTGCAATCCTGGATTGAAACAAAGTAAATATCCTCTGTACAAGTCTAGTTCTCTTGGGAAGTTGGTTGTTTAGAGTCAGTTTTGCAGAAAAGAAGCATTTGCAGCAGGAGGACTAAGAGGGGCCCCAGCTGCACCAGTACCAACCAGCAAAGCCAGGGTCAGCAGCACGACCGAGGGGATATGGTTGTGGCGTCAACAGTTTCCTTGGAAACTGATCTCCTTGGCCATCTTCAGGTGGCCAAATTTAAGAAGATGTTAGGGTTGGTTTTTCAGAATTGTCTCTGACTTATGTGTAATGTCAGAAACTGTTGCTGTGCTCAGAACCTTTCTTCAAGGGTAGGAATCAGGTCAGTAAGAACCTTCTGGACTGAATCATATGTTATCTCCACCATGAAAAGGAACCAAAGACATAGAAACAAGTATTTTATTTTTCATATTCTGTTTAACTATGGGATATTAAAAGTCCAGTTTGTCCTGGAACAGATACTGACCGTTTAATGACAAAAAGAGAGTTTCTATTTGTTTT
Source organism: Cephalophus harveyi (assembly GCA_006410635.1). NCBI lineage: Eukaryota > Metazoa > Chordata > Mammalia > Artiodactyla > Bovidae > Cephalophus > Cephalophus harveyi. The sequence goes on along the minus strand of SJYT01015687.1, from coordinate 35,318 downwards.
GAAACCTCATCTATTTCATGTGTAACACCCATGGAGATCTCATTAGGTTCTGCCAAACCTTCAAGCTAGCCTCATGAGACTGTCATACAAGGCCATGTTGAGATCTCCACGGTCCTAAGCATGTGTGCCTTCATGGCTCTCTTCCTATATTAATATATATATATATTTGCTGCTAAGTCACTTCAGTCGTGTCGGACTCCGTGCGACCCCATAGACGGCAGCCCACCAGGCTCCCCCGTCCCTGGGATTCTCCAGGCAAGAACACTGGAGTAGGTTGCCATTTCCTTCTCCAATGCATGAAAGTGAAAAGTGAAAAGTGAAAGTGAAGTCGCTCAGTCGTGTCTGACCTAGCGACCCCATGGACTGCAGCCTACCAGGCTCCTCCGTCCATGGGATTTTCCAGGCAAGAGTACTGGAGTGGAGTACCATTGCCTTCTCTGATATATGTATTTATGTGAATAAATATTTATTAAATATTATATGGGACTTCCCTGGTGGCTCAGATGGTAAAGAATCTGCCACTTCAATCCCTGGATTGGGAAGATCCCCTGGAGAAGGACGTGACATTCCAGTATTCTTGCCTGGAGAAATCCCCTGGACAGAGGAGTCTGGCGGGCTGCAGTCCATGGGTCACAAAGAGTCGGACACAGCTGAGTGACTAACACTAAGACTAACGGATTATGTAATAAAATTTATAAATATATTCATTTGAATATTTATGTTGAGTATATAATTCATGTATTTATATGAATATTCTTATATTTGCATATGTTCAATTGTATACGTGTAATTATACAGTTACATTGGTATAGAGACAAATCTATTTATATTATATATCAAAACATTATCTTTCACCTAAAAGTTCATAATTTTCTTCTGATTTTAAAAGAAATTAATACATTTTCATGGATTGCTCACAGTCTCATGGGCCCTTGGCATCATGCATTCTGTGCCTACTGCTTCAGTCATCTCTGTGGTCATAGCCCCCACTGGCACCAGTCTGCCCAGGAGAGGAACATAGCTCACCCATAGGCAGCGGCGGGCATTTTTCTCCTCTGGAGTAACCATTGTGACCATCCATGAAGCAGTCCATGCAGCTACCCAGGAGCTGTTTGGTTCGGTCCCAGAGTGACAGCTGAGGAGTGAAGGAACTAGACTCACAAGGAAGGAAGAAGGGTGGGGGCAGGAGTCTCCTGGCTTAAAACTCTCATATCCTATAGGAGCCACTTTCTCTGAACCAGCTCCACAGACATGATTCTAGCATTCCTCCAAAGGACATGCCAATTATACAAGAGTCATTGTACTCAGAGAAGCCCAAAGCCCTGACTTTCTGTCCAATATTTATAGTTCTCCCCATCTAATGCAATTTACTAAGCGGGGGTCATTTTTATCATAAGCAATCTTGCTTGGCTAGAGTTTGACATTCTTCCCTTATCAGGTTTCCAGGGAAACAGAGCTCAAAAGTTAACCAAAGGTCAAATTCTTATGCAGAAGGGAAAAGAGGTTTAATAATCCTTTGCCTACCACAAGCAACCTGCCAGTTATTAAGGAAATAACTAATATTTCAATTCAGACTTTGTGGTGTTTCTGTGATAGAGACAGGCTATGTGGCTTCCCCAAACTCTATTTCTGTTTCCTTCTGGCACGATTAGACCACATTTTCCAAGTTCCTTTGCAGGTAGATGTAGGTTTGTGATTAATTCTGACCAATGAACAATGGGTAGACATGATACAGATCGCCTTCAGCCCATAAAAATCTCTCTGGAAATCCTCCACACTGTCTCTCTTTCATCCTCAGTTGATGAGATGCAAAGGCTTCCATGTGGGATTCCAGAGCCCTAGGGGGTGGCAGGGGCTGCTCAACAGCAGGAACACGGATGTCTGTCTGAATGATTGTGTAGAGCATAGACCCCCTACTGCCGGGACACGCTGAATGTGGTAGAAGCAAGAAATAGGGATGAATTTGTCTGTGTTTTTAATCCCTCTCCTTCCCCCCTGAAAGATGAACTGCCAGTGAATGTTTGATTAGGAAAATTAAATTATTCTTGTTAACATCTCATGAAGTCAAACTACGCAACTGATCTCCCCTCTGTTCCTCTCTAACACATGAGGAAAACTGAACAGGGCCCTAGGGAAAGACATCTGTCTTCCCATCACCTCCTTCTATGGGCCTTTGCTGAGAAGTAAGTAGCTTCTGGCTGAATAGAAAATTCCATAATAGTTAGAGGAGTCTCATCTAGGAAACTACTGCCAGGGCTTCCCGGGTGGCTCAGTGTTAAGGAATCCACCCACCAATGCAGTAGACATAGGTTTGATCTCTGGTCCAGGAAGATCCCACATGCCGAGGAGCAACTAAGGCCATGCGTCACACCTACTCAGCCTGTGCTCCTCAGCAAGAGAAGCCACGGCAACGCGAAGCCCCCACACAGCAGCCAGAGAGTAGCCCCCGCTCACCACAACTAAAGCCTGCACAGCAAAAAATACCCAGCACAGGAAAAAATAAATTAAAAAACAAAAAAGACTCAAAATCTTAAAATATAAAAAAAGAAGACGCTACTGCCAAAGCCATTCATTCTAGTCAGATTTCAGTGACATGATTTGGGGCAGAAAAAAATCCGAACTGAGTAAGGAATAAGCCAAGAGTTCTCATGATTAAAACCCTGATTGGGGAAACTAAGAAATGTGTTTGCTAACGAATCATGAGACAAGTATTGCTTTGAACCTGAAAAAGTCTTTTCCTAAATCGAGCTCTTTAAATGAACAATGTTATTTAGTTGTTCTGTGCTTAGTTGTTTTAAAGAAGAGTTTGGAAGTCTTTTTCTATATAATATTTAAGTGGCAAAACATCTTTTTTTTTTTCTTGACTGTGCTGCACAGCTTGTGGGATCTCAGTTCCCTGACCAGGGATTGAACTCGGGCCCCAGCAGTAAAAGCACCAAGTCCTAATCACTGGACCGTAAATCACTGTAAATTCTCTCTCTCTCTTTTTTTTTAATTGAAGTAGAGTTGTTTCCAATATTGTTAGTTCAGGTATATAGTACAGTGATTCAGTTATATGTATATATATTCTTTTTCAGATTATTTTCCCTTATAGGTTATTACAAAATATCAAGTATAGTTCCCTGTGTTATACAATAGGTCCTTGTTGATTATCTGTTTTATATATAATAGTGTGTATATGTTAATCCCAACCTTCTAATTTATCCCTCCCTATCCCTTTCCCTTTTGATAACCATACATTTCTTTTCCATGTCTGTGGGTGTATTTCTGTTTTGTAAATAAGTTCATTTGTATCATTTTTTTAGATTCCACATATAAGTGATATCTATTTGTCTTTCTCTGGCTTCCTTCACTTAATATGATAACTTTTAGGGCCATCCATGTTGCTGCAAATAGCCTTATTCTTTCTTGTGACTGAGTAATATTCTCTGTGTGTGTGTGTGTGTGTGTGTGTGTGTGTGTACGCCACATCGCCTTATTCTTTCTTATGGCTGAGTAACACTCTGTATGTGGCTCAGCAGTAGAGAATCAACCTGCCAATGCAGGAAACATGGATTTGATCCCTGGGCTGGGAAGATCCCACATGCCGCGGAGCAGCTAAGCCCATGTGCCGTGACTATTGAGCCTGCTCTCTAGAGACTGGGAGCCACAACTACTGGAGTCTGCGTGCTCTAGAGCCCGTGCTGTGCAACAAGGGAAACCACTGCAGTGAGAAGCCCAAGCATCACATCTAGGGAGCAGCCCTACCTCACTGCAACTAGAAAAGCCCATGCAACAGTGAAGGCCCAACACAGCCAAAATTAAAAGTAAAATTAGTTTTAAAAATTGCTATCATGTGAGAATGTCATGTGCATGTCATAGGAGAGAGTTCAGTCCAGAGAAAAAATGAGTATTACAGAAGGATGAGAGGCAGTTCATTAAGAAAGGCACTTCGGTTATTTCTCTGGATTATGTGATGCGCCTGTTACCTGTGACTTTTCCGTACTTAATTTGTGGCTGCTTTTCTCAATCTAAATAAATGTTATCTACATATCTTAAAAAATAATAAAACTTGTTTACAGCCCTGCCCAGTAACATTCCATGATCACAAAGTCCCAAGATTGAAGGTGTTAAGGGAATAGCACTTCCAAATCTCTGCTCACCCTCAAGGGGAGGCTGACTCAAAGGGCCTTTCTCCCTGGAGCTGCATTCCCCAGGGCTGAGCTGAAAGTAGAGCAAGGGAGAAAGGGGATGTCTAACCCTCCACGCTTCCTTCTTTCCCTGTCTCCAGTCTACACAGGGGCTTCTGGGGCCCTGAGCACAGTCCTGTCACCCTGGTACCCTGTGCCTTGCACAGAGGGGACCCCCACATAATGTTTTTGCTGGACAACAGGACCGCCTTTTTCCTATGCCTGAGCTCTTCTTGGGGTCACTACTCATCCTACTTACTGAAGGTGCATCCTATGGTGAGCAACAGCCTTCTTTTGGGTTTTGTAGGTTGAGGAGTATACTCCCTCCTCTCTTAAATGTGACAGGCTTTGTGTATCTCTCTGGTTCTGCCCAATGTTAGTCTGTATAACTATATGTAGACTAACAAAAGAAATAACTGTAAGCTCTGGGAAAGAAGAAGTGGGCTTTTTATTTATCTTCCCTTTGTGCTTTGTAACAGAATTTTATTAAGCTGCAAGTAGCAGAGATCTGAAACATAATGGCTTAAACATGCAAGGTTTTGTCTTGTCACATATGTAGGTTCTGATTCAGTCCATCTGTGCTGTAGTAATGCCACGAGTCTCCACTGACCCAGATTTCTTCCAGCCCTCTGCTCTAGCATCTCCAAGAAATGGTTCAGCTTTCCACAGTGGCTGCTGGGGCCACTGCCATCACTTTCATATTCCAGGCAGCAGAAAAGAGAAAGGGGAGGAAAGCTTCTAGAAGACCCACTTCCCTTCTCCTTGCATATCATTCTCCAAAACTTCCAGACACAGCAGCAAAAAAGGCTGCAGAATGAAGTCTTTCAGCCAATTGATCATGTTCCTGGCCAAAAACTGGTTCTATTTCTAAAGAAGCAGTTGATGAATATTTGATAAGTTAGCAGAGTATTGGCCAAAGGACTTCTCCTTGGAGGGCAGTTTAGAGAGATTAAAGTTTAAGAGATTAAATATCCAGAAAGGCTGAGATGGTAGGAAATTTCTCAAGACAGTTTACTCGGGGAGGAGGATTTGGAAAATTCAGAGGCCATTCTGTGAACTTTTTTTAACATTGAAAATACATATTGGACTGTTACAATTCCAGAAATATACCTGTTAATTTCTGAAGTTTTGGAAAAAGAAGAAAATAAAGTCCCCTGCTTGCAGAACCTAGCATTAGCCCTCGTTTACATTTTCGTGTGCTTTATTCCAACTCTTCCAGACATAAATAACTTATTAATTTTTAACAAGTGAGGAAAAAAAGACTGTTCTTGATCTGTGGGAGTATGTGTGGGTGTAGATGTGTGTGTGTGGTAGTGTTTTAACTGTGATTTGTAAAAAAGGAATACAGTGAAAAGACTTCCTCCCACCTTTGTCTCTTGTCCGGTCCCCCACTTCATGATCACTGCTCATGGAGGTTCTGTATATCACACCTGAGTTTATTTTTTGCATGTTTCAGCAAGTGCAAACTTTCATATTCCCTTTGGCACATTTTACACAAATGCCCATTATTCATACTGTTCCTCATCTTGCTTTCTCCACTCACAGTTTATTCTCACCTTGCTTTTTCCTATCGACAGAGTTCCCCTCTAAACTTCCACAGCATTCCTTCATGTGGATGGATTCCATTTATTAAACAGCTCCCTATTGATAGGCACATAAGTTTCCAATCTTTTGCTGTAACAAATAGACTTTTATGGATCTCATTTGCATACAGTAGCACATTTGCAGGATTAAGTTTTAGATGTGGGATTGCTAGGTCAGATGCGTTCATAACTTTGATAGGTATCTCCAGATTACTCTCTGTGCTGATTGTAACAATTTACACTCCCACCAGCGGTATATGAGCATGTCTGTTTCCCTATGACCTCGTCAAAAGAGTGTATTTTCAAACCTCTGAATTTTTGTCTCTATGATAAATTTTAAAAATCTAACTTGATGTTATAGCTTTATAATGAGGAGGTTGACTCATAATTTTGTTTGTTTTTAAATCTCTGTGTCTCTGCCCAGTGCTCTCCCTTTCATGAGCATCTGCCTATGAGATCTCTGGGAGTGCCGTGGTCTGTTTGATTAATAAACAGAGGAGAGCTGCAGCTTCAGTTCAACAGTTGTTATTTCTCCCTACATCTTATCCCTGTTAAATGCACTAGTTGCCTTCTAGCTAAGTGATTATTTAGGATTGTGATGACTTATACCCTGATTTACTCCTAAGATATTTCAAGTAAGAAAGTTGGAATAAGGGGAAACTAAGAGTAAGACATGACAGTGGGGAAAGCAGGACGAGGCCAGAGATGAAGTCAGCACCCCAGATGTCCTCAACACTGGCTAGAGGTCGGTCACAGATGTGGCCAGTACAAAGAGAGACACAGTTCACCGCACCTCTGCAGCGCTGGCTTTCCTGAGTCTGTGACAGATACAGTAGAGTGCTTTGAGGGTAGACACGCCTCTTCCTTCACCCTTCATGGTTCCACCGGGGCGCCATACAGAACTGGAGCAGCAAAGGCAGCAACACGACTGGAGTAAAGCAGTCCAGCTGATGGGAAGGGAAGGAGAGAGGGAAAGCTTGGTAATGAGACCCAAGGAAAGGAGGAAGGGAATTTGCTTAGAATACACATTGGTCAGGGGCAGCTGCCTCCAAATATTACCAAAATCTGGATAGATGTAGCACCATTTACCAAACTGTGGGTGTTGTAATTCACATCAACTTAATTCTACTGAAATTCTTTTTTTTTTTTTTATTCATTTATTTACCTGTGCCAGGTCTTAGTTGTGACATGTGGAATCTTTAGGTGCAGCATGTGAGACCTAGTTCCGTGATCAGGGACTGAACCCAGGCCCCCTGCATTGGGAGTATCCAGGGAAGTCCGCTACTGAAATTCTTATTGTTCATGTGGCATCCTTTCTCTAAGTCCCGACCTTGGTCAGATTTCTTTGGGGTATCTTGGCTTCTTTTTCTGGGCAAGTTGTACTTGGAGCTGACTTCTCTAGAAAAAAGAGATCACTTTGGGCTTGGTTAGTGACAATACATTGTAAGAAAATATTTGGGATCCTAAAGGAAGGGAGCATAATTCTAAGGATGTTTAGGAAAGACCTGAGAGCATCTTCATGTCTATCTAAGTTGACAGTATTTTGCCTTTCAGCATACTTCATGCTGAAGGGAATGGCAAACCACTTCAGTATTCTTGCCTCAAGAACCCCATGAAGAGTATGAAAAAGCAAAAAGGTATGACACTGAAAGATGAACTCCCCACATCAGTAGGTGCCCAACATGCTACTAGAGAAGAGTGGAGAAATAGCTCCAGAAAGAATTAAGGGGCTGAATCAAAGCAAAAACAGCATCCAGCTGTGGATGTGACTGGTGATAGAAGTAAAGTCCGAAGCATAGAAACCTGGAATGTGAAGTCCATGAATCAAGGTAAATTGGAAGTGGTCAAACAGATGGCAAGAATGAATATCAACATTTTAGGAATCAGTAAGCTAAAATGGACCAGACTGGGTGAATTTAATTCAGATGACCATTATAACTACTATTGTGGGCAAGAATCCCTTAGAAGAAATGGAGTAGCCCTCAGTATCAACAAAAGAGTCCAAAATGCAATATTTGGGTGCAGTCTCAAAAAACAACAAAATGATCTCTGTTCATTTCCAAGGCAAACCATTCAATATCACAGTAATCCAAGTCTATTCCCCAACCACTAATGCCAAAGAAGCTGAACAGTTCTATGAAGACCTACAAGACCTTCTAGAACTAACATCAAAAAAAAAAGGTGTCCTTTTCATCATATGGAACTGGAATGCAAAAATAGGAAGTCAAGGGATACCTGGAGTAACAGGCAAGTTTGACCTTGGAGTACAAAATGAAGCAGGGCAAAGGCTAACAGAGTTTTGCCAAGAGAATGCACCAGTCATACCAAACACCCTCTCCCAACAACACAAGAGATGACTCTACACAGGGACTTCACCAGATGATCAACACCAAAATCAGATTGATTATATTCTTTGCAGTCGAAGATGGAGAAGTTCTATATAGTCAGCGAAAACAAGACCGGGAGCTGACTGTGGCTCAAATCATGAACTCCTTATTGCCAAATTCAGACTTAAATTGGAGAAAGTAGGGAAAACCTGTAGACCATTCAGGTATGACCTAAATCTAATCCCTTTTGATTATACAGTGAAAGTGACCGATAGATTCGAAGGATTATATCTGAAAGACAGAGTGCCTGAAGAACTATGGACAGAGGTTCCTAACACTGTATAGGAGGCAGTGATCGAAACCGCCCCCAAGAAAAAGAAATGCAAAAAGGGAAAATGGTTGTCTGAGGAGGGCTTACCAATAGCTGAGAAAAGAAGAGAAGCAAAAGGAAAGGGAGAAAAGGAAATATATATCCATCTGAATGGAGAGTTCCAAACAATAGCAAGGAGAGATAAGAAAGCCTTCCTAAATGATCAGTGCAAAGAAACAGAGGGAAATAGTAGAATGGGAAAGACTAGCGATCTCTTCAAGAAAATTAAAGATACCAAGGGAACATTTCATGCAAAGATGGGTAAAATAAAGGACAGAAATGGTATGTACCTAACAGAAGCAGAAGATATTAGGAAGAGGTGGCAAGAATTCACAGAACTATACAGAAAAGATCTTAATGACCCAGATAACCATGATGGTGGGACAACTCACCTAGAGCCAGACATTCTGGAATGTGAAGTCAAGTGGGCCTTAGGAAGCATCTCTACGAACAAAGCTAGTGGAAGTGATGGAATTCCAGCTGAACTATTTCAAATTCTAAAAGATGATACTGTGAAAATGCCTCACTCAACATGCCAGCAAATTTGGAAAACTCAGCAGTGGCCACAGGACTGGAAAAGGTCAGTTTTCATTCTAATCCCAAAGAAAGACAATGCCAAAGAATGTTCAGAATACTGAATAATTGTACTCATCTCACACGCTGGCAAAGTAATGCTCAAAATTCTCCAAGCTAGGTTTCAACAGTACATGAACCAAGAACCTCCAGATATTGAAGCTGGTTTTTAGAAAAGGCAGGGGAACCAGAGATAAAATTGCCAACATCTGTTGGATCATAGAGAACTCAAGAGAATTCCAGAGAAACATCTACTTCTGCTTCATTGACTATGCTAAAGCCTTTGACTGTGGATCACAACAAACTGTGGAAAATTTTTCAAGAGATGGGAATACCAGACCACCTTACCTGTCTCCTGAGAAATCTGTATGCAGGTCAAGAAGCAACAGTTAGCACTGGACATGGAACATCAGACTGGTTCCAAATAGGGAAAGGAGTACGTCAAGGCTGTACATTGTCACCCTGCTTATTTAACTTATATGCAGAGTACATTGTGCGAAATGCCAGGCTGGACAAAGCACAAGCTGGAATCAAGATTGCTGGGAGAAATATCAATAACCTCAGATAGGCAGATGACACCACCCTTATGGCAGAAAATGAAGAGAAACTAAAGAGCCTCTTGATGAAAGTGAAAGAGGAGAGTGAAAAACCTGGCTTAAAACTCAACATTCAAAAAACGAATATCACGGCAACCAGTCTCATCTCTTCATGGCAAAAAGATGGGGAAACAATGGAAACAGTGAGAGACTTTATTTTGGGGGCTCCAAAATCACTGCAGATGGTGACTGCAGCTATGAAATTAAAAGACACTTTTTCCTTGAAAGAAAAGCTATGACTTGAACAGTTCTATGAAGACCTACAAGACCTTCTAGAACTAACATCAAAAAAAAAAGGTGTCCTTTTCATCATACGGAACTGGAATGCAAAAATAGGAAGTCAAGGGATACCTGGAGTAACAGGCAAGTTTGACCTTGGAGTACAAAATGAAGCAGGGCAAAGGCTAACAGAGTTTTGCCAAGAGAATGCACCAGTCATACCAAACACCCTCTCCCAACAACACAAGAGATGACTCTACACAGGGACTTCACCAGATGATCAACACCAAAATCAGATTGATTATATTCTTTGCAGTCGAAGATGGAGAAGTTCTATATAGTCAGCGAAAACAAGACCGGGAGCTGACTGTGGCTCAAATCATGAACTCCTTATTGCCAAATTCAGACTTAAATTGGAGAAAGTAGGGAAAACCTGTAGACCATTCAGGTATGACCTAAATCTAATCCCTTTTGATTATACAGTGAAAGTGACCGATAGATTCGAAGGATTATATCTGAAAGACAGAGTGCCTGAAGAACTATGGACAGAGGTTCCTAACACTGTATAGGAGGCAGTGATCGAAACCGCCCCCAAGAAAAAGAAATGCAAAAAGGGAAAATGGTTGTCTGAGGAGGGCTTACCAATAGCTGAGAAAAGAAGAGAAGCAAAAGGAAAGGGAGAAAAGGAAATATATATCCATCTGAATGGAGAGTTCCAAACAATAGCAAGGAGAGATAAGAAAGCCTTCCTAAATGATCAGTGCAAAGAAACAGAGGGAAATAGTAGAATGGGAAAGACTAGCGATCTCTTCAAGAAAATTAAAGATACCAAGGGAACATTTCATGCAAAGATGGGTAAAATAAAGGACAGAAATGGTATGTACCTAACAGAAGCAGAAGATATTAGGAAGAGGTGGCAAGAATTCACAGAACTATACAGAAAAGATCTTAATGACCCAGATAACCATGATGGTGGGACAACTCACCTAGAGCCAGACATTCTGGAATGTGAAGTCAAGTGGGCCTTAGGAAGCATCTCTACGAACAAAGCTAGTGGAAGTGATGGAATTCCAGCTGAACTATTTCAAATTCTAAAAGATGATACTGTGAAAATGCCTCACTCAACATGCCAGCAAATTTGGAAAACTCAGCAGTGGCCACAGGACTGGAAAAGGTCAGTTTTCATTCTAATCCCAAAGAAAGACAATGCCAAAGAATGTTCAGAATACTGAATAATTGTACTCATCTCACACGCTGGCAAAGTAATGCTCAAAATTCTCCAAGCTAGGTTTCAACAGTACATGAACCAAGAACCTCCAGATATTGAAGCTGGTTTTTAGAAAAGGCAGGGGAACCAGAGATCAAATTGCCAACATCTGTTGGATCATAGAGAACTCAAGAGAATTCCAGAGAAACATCTACTTCTGCTTCATTGACTATGCTAAAGCCTTTGACTGTGGATCACAACAAACTGTGGAAAATTTTTCAAGAGATGGGAATACCAGACCACCTTACCTGTCTCCTGAGAAATCTGTATGCAGGTCAAGAAGCAACAGTTAGCACTGGACATGGAACATCAGACTGGTTCCAAATAGGGAAAGGAGTACGTCAAGGCTGTACATTGTCACCCTGCTTATTTAACTTATATGCAGAGTACATTGTGCGAAATGCCAGGCTGGACAAAGCACAAGCTGGAATCAAGATTGCTGGGAGAAATATCAATAACCTCAGATAGGCAGATGACACCACCCTTATGGCAGAAAATGAAGAGAAACTAAAGAGCCTCTTGATGAAAGTGAAAGAGGAGAGTGAAAAACCTGGCTTAAAACTCAACATTCAAAAAACGAATATCACGGCAACCAGTCTCATCTCTTCATGGCAAAAAGATGGGGAAACAATGGAAACAGTGAGAGACTTTATTTTGGGGGCTCCAAAATCACTGCAGATGGTGACTGCAGCTATGAAATTAAAAGACACTTTTTCCTTGAAAGAAAAGCTATGACCAACCTAGACAGCATGTTAAAAAGCAGAGACATTACTTTACCAGCAAATGTCCATCTCAGTTCAGTTCAGTTCAGTCGCTCAGTCATGTCTGACTCTTTGGGACCCCATGAATCGCAGCATGCCAGGCCTCCCTGTCCATCACCATCTCCCAGAGTTCACTCAGACTCACGTTCATCGAGTCAGTGATGCCATCTAGCCATCTCATCCTCGGTCGTCCCCTTCTCCTCCTGCCCCCAATCCCTCCCAGCATCAGAGTCTTTTCCAATGAGTCAACTCTTCGCATGAGGTAGCCAATGTACTGGAGTTTCAGCTTTAGCATCATTCCTTCCAAAGAAATCCCAGGGTTGATCTCCTTCAGAATGGACTGGTTGGATCTTCTTGCAGTCCAAGGGACTCTCAAGAGTCTTCTCCAACACCACACTTCAAAAGCATCAATTCTTCGGCGATCAGCCTTCTTCACAGTCCAACTCTCACATCCATACATGACCACAGGAAAAACCATAGCCTTGACTAGACGGACCTTAGTCGGCAAAGTAATGTCTCTGCTTTTGAAAATGCTATCTAGGTTGGACATAACTTTTCTTC
>SJYT01015687.1:0-21324 GCA_006410635.1 Cephalophus harveyi | reverse complement strand
GACCTGACATTCCAGGTTCCTATGCAATATTGCTCTTTACAGCATTGGATCTTGCTTCTATCACCAGTCACATCCACAACTGGGTATTGTTTTTGCTTTGGCTCCATCCCTTCATTCTTTCTGGAGTTATTTCTCCACTGATCTCCAGTAGCATATTGGGCACCTAATGACCTGGGGAGTTCCTCTTTTGGTATCCTATCATTTTGCCTTTTCATACTGTTCATGGGGTTCTCAAGGCAAGAATACTGAAGTGGCTTGCCATTCCCTTCTCCAGTAGACCACATAATGTCCATCTAGTCAAACCTATTGTTTTTTCAGTAGTCATGTGTGGATGTGAGAATTGGACCATAAAGAAAGCTGAGTGCCAAAGAATTGATGCTTTTGAACTGTGGTATTAGAGAAGACTCTTGAGAGTCCCTTAGACTGCAAGGAGATCAAACCAGTCAATCCTAAGGAAATCAAACCTAAATATTCATTGGAAGGAGTGATGCTGACATTGCAGTTCCAATACGCTGGCCACCTGATGCAAAGAGCTGGCTCATTAGAAAAGACCTGAATGCTGGAAAAGATTGAAGGCAGGAGGAGAAGGGGATGACAGAGATGAGATGGTTGGATGGTGTCACTGACTTGATGGACATGAGTTTGAGCAAGCTCTGGGGGTTGGTGATGAACAGGGGAAGGTTGGTGATGGACACGTTAGGGAAGCCTAGCGTGCTACCGTCTTTTGGGTTGCAAAGAGTTGGACATGACTGAGCGACTGAACTGAACTTATACTTCATACATTAAATTGTCACTTTAAATCTAGATTGAAAAATTAGCCATCCTATAACTATAGCTCTGGTAAGAGTTGTTTGCTTGTGGAAGGGAATATGAGAAACAAAAAATAGTGCTAGTGTAGTGGAATAAAGATTTTTCCCAAAAAATCAATGTTGTTATATTGTCTTTTCACACATACACAAAACCATAGCCATTGCTCAAGATCAAAATTAAACTTGTTTTGCTTCATTTGGTACAGATAAAGCTATCCTCTCTCCAGACAAACCAAACAAACCCTTTTACTTACAGCACAATATTTTGTCTTTCCAGGCATCCTATAAACCATTGTTGAAGCAGGTCGTGGAGGAAATATTTAATCCCGAGAGGCCAGATCCAGTTGACATTGAACACATGTCTTCAGGCCTCACTGATCTCCTTAAAACTGGATTCAGCATGTTCATGAAGGTAAAGTCACCATGATGAGGTAGTCCTAAGTGTAATGCTTCCTTTGCTGGCCTTGAAAATGCTGGTACCTCCTTTACCCTGGTGAGTATCACAGAAGAGAATGTCTGGCCTTTCTGAAACCAGGTACAATCTTCATGTAACTTTTGCTTATAAACAGCCTAACCCTCTAGCTTCCCTTGACCTAAGTATTATGATCTTTTCTAATCAATAGGTAAGGACACAGCCCTCCAGGGTAGCACTACTGAAAATATCCCTCCTGGTTCACATTTTCACTTAACAGAAATCCACATACAGATCATAGTGGTAGTCTTTTGCCCTTAATTCTAGAGCTTACTATGTGGGATAACAAGTAACTCTTCTCAGTCATATAACCAGCATCATCCCAAAATCCATTTGAAAATGACTTTTATTTTGGCTTAGCAGACTCCCCAGTGACAAGTACGAGAATTTCTCTGGCTAATATCGAGGCTAAGTCAAAATTACCAAACCGCCTTTGCAGTGGAGATGAAAGGAAGAAAAGTACACAAATGTGATCTATTTTTAACCCACTGTAAAGTTTCTAAATTTAAAAAGATCTAAATGAGATTACAGGCTGACCTCCTCGTCTATGCCAGGATTTCGGTTGTAATAACTCTTGGAAATAACAGAATGTTTTGCCAGTTTCAAAGCGTCTTTGAAATCATGAATTAATCTTCATAGACGATCTGGCCTTTCAGAGTTCAATAAATGCATATGCCAGGAAAACTGGTCCGCTCCGAAAGCCAGAGGGCGGAAGCCAGTCAGACTCTAAACCAAGCAGTGAGCAGCTGGAGTGGATGCTAGGTCTGCTCCCCAATGCTCCTAGTCATCATCAACTTCTGATGCAACATGTGGCTGGGGCATTTTCCCTCTATCTGTTTTTTGTTTCTTGTTTTTAATAATACAGCACAAATATCAGCTTCTCAAAAGTGTTCAAGGGCTCCTGTGTAGATGTGAGCCAGGGTTGTCTAGCAGTTCTTCATACTGGCTGGATTTTACAGATGCTTCCAGGCTAGACGTGCTCTCTGACTTTCTCTGCCTGAGCACTCTATTGCTTCATTCATAAGCTTGGACTTAACCTTGAAGAGAAACTAAAATAAGAAGTGTGGACTTCCCTGCCCTGGTCGGTCAGGTCTGAGGACAGCCCACTGTGACCTCTTGCAGTCAGCCTGCTGCATCCATAGTCTGGCCAAGGGCCCAAGTGGAGGCTCAAACCTGCCCATGCTCTGCTCACTGTGGGAGTTTCTGATTTGCAAAGAGGCACGGTGTCAGTGAGACACCTAACTTGCCCGAGCATACCTCTCCAGTGATGTTACACAAAAGAACAGTTTCCTGGCAAAAGGGTTCTGTGACAAAATCTGTTCAGAAAACCCTCGGTTAAACAGAAAATTAAACCAAAAGTCTTTGCTGCCATGTCACAGTGCCTTGAATACACTAATGGACTTTGCAACTCTCTGATGGCCGACAGAGACTATCTGTTGTAGTACTGTCCACTTGCGTTTTCCATCACTGTTTCATGAACCATGAGACATCACACCTTTTAATTACCCTTTTAAACTCTACAGTGTGTTTTCTGCACCTCTCCTCGCCATTGGAAGCTTCACTGTCCTAGGACGGGCTTTGCCTGGGGAGACGTTTAGAACTGTCCCGGGCCACCACTGGGCTGCCATGTCTCTCGCCCTTCAAATCCCTGGAGTTAGGGCTCATGCGGAGATGCTCCTGCCCCCAGAGATGGATCCCAAAGGGAGCTTTCCATTTAACGGATTTAGGAAAAAGAATCATGCATTCTCCCAGCAGCTGCCAGGACCCACTCCTCAGCCCCCAGCTGCTGGGCCTCTGCACTCACTTACCAGGGGCATCTCATTCGTCTGCAGGTGGTGGGAGAGTCTTGGTGGGCTAGGCAGAACCCTCCCCACCCCAGCACCCCAAGGGAGAATCGTTTTATTTTGTTTCTACCTGGGCCTCTATGGCTGGCTCTTCTCATCATTCCGGAGAACTTGGCGAGGAAAGTTACTGGCAGCCCACGTGTCAGGGTTTGAACAAACCTGCAGTAAATTAAAAGAGGAACACTAGGGCTTTGAGGAACCACCTTTGATTTCCCGTGGAGCTCCTTCTTTGACACAGGGGTGTGCCATCGGGAGAGGTTTAAGGCCGGTGGAAAGAAGAGGATGTGGAGGGAGGAGGCAGAGCCTCGCATGGCCGCGGCCGTTCACCAGCCTCCCTGGTCCTGTTCTCTGAGGCTTCTCGCTACCAAAGTCAGGCAGCTAAGCTGTGGTCACCTGTGCCCGGGGATCAGCCATTCTCACATTCAAACCTCACGATGACTCTTGCATTATCCCTGCTTTACCCATGGGGAAACTGAAGCCCAGAAGGGGTACGCAGCAGACAAGAACTTTCAGAAGGCTAGGGTTGGGCCGTCCTCCCCCGCTGCTAGGGGTTTTCTAAACAGCACACAGGAAGTGGGATGCCAGGATTCTTCCCCAGACCCATCTTATTCCAAAGTCCACGCTCTTACGCACAACATTGCTTGGCACCAGGATGCTACTAGGTATTCTCTTGGAAGTTCAGTATTCATGTGTCATAAATTCTTTTCTTCCTGATGACTCATTAGCACAGATGCTTTCCCTCTCCAGTATCTATGCAGTGCCTCAATCAGCTCTCGGCCCGGAGTGATCCTCAGAACAGCCCAGGTGAGGGCGCTCTCCCAGGGTCATCTCCTGGTACTGTTTCTCTGGGACTCAGTCCAGGGACTCATGGGCCGTTCAGCCCCAGGAGAAGAAATGTGTGCAGTGGTGTTGGGTTGCCTCCACACGCTGCAGCTTCATCCTGTATCAGCAGCCAACAGCCATTGCCTTCCTGCCACTCGCTTCCCCCTACTCTTTGCCTCTGGGACCTGTTTCCCCCTCTTCTCACTCAGAGCCAACCGAAGCTGAGCCTGAAAGGAGCAAACAGACAGAACCTGATGGAATAAAGGTGTCCATCCATGTGGCCTCCTTCTCAGCTTGGGGTGCTAGTCGTCCAAACGGGAGAGCTGTGGTGCTGGAAAGGGAGCTAAGCTGCTCGCCTCTGGTTTCACAGATGACATCGGCTCAGAGTCATCAGAGGGAGGACCTGTAGCCTAGGCAGGGGGTGAGAAGCCGGGGAGAGAGGTGCTAGTAAGTAGACCAGGAGATGTTCCCGCAGGGTGTGCTGTGGACCCCACGGCGGTGATAGGAAGACCATAGAAGAGGGGTTTCCAGGCCCCAGGGTATCGTCAGGGCTCCATACCTTCTGCACACACTTCTGCGGCTGCACGTACTCCTTGCTTTATCATTATACATCTTTATCATTACACATTGAAGTGAAGTGAAAGTCACTCAGTCATGTCCAACTCTCTGCAGACTATAAATTGAGGATGATAATAGTAGCCACTTTATAGGGCTGTTGTGAGAATGAAGTGAGTTCATACATACAGAGTATTTACAACGGTGCCTGTCCTACAGTAAGTGCCAAGTACACATTTGCTATTTTTATTTTGACAAGTTCATGGTCCTGGTCAGAGTGTGGTTCCCAAGAGCCACCTTGAGAATCTTTGTATCCCTGTGCGGAGCCAACATGTGGGCATTTGGTGCATACAGATCGACTGCTGAGTGAACAAGTGAATCACGTAGGAGAGACTAGACACCTCCCCGCAAAGCCACGAGCATGTCCTCTCTCACTCCTGACTTGTTCTTGCTAAGAGACGTGGAGTCTCAGCACCTGCGGGCAGCTGTGTTTGTATGACCGTGCTGTGGTTTTCCAGACCCCCTCGTTCTCCCCTGTGAGTCCAACCTTGGTGTCCTCAGTCTCAGGGGACACAGACCGTCCCGCCTGGGGCAAGTTGTGGAGCCTGTGAGATTCCGTACATGTGCTGTGATGAGATGGTTCAAGGAAGGAGAGGCCAGCTGGGCTAGACCCTGACCACCTGGGGAATGGAGGCAGAAGCCCAAAATAACTCGGGCCCCTAACTCCACCAGGAGCCCCACAGAAGCTGTCTCCACATTCCGGGAGAGGGCAAATCCTCCACCCCACAAGTGTCCCTCAGATAGCCTCTGTGCTGTAGGGAAATGAGACTTCCATCCCAGATGCTCCAAAGTGGCTCACAGCATTCAGTCTCATTGATGCACGTGTCTGCAGATGGTGAAAGTTAGGGGATACGCCCATATGTCCAAGATTCTCTGCATCAAACAAATCCTCTGTGAGAGGGAAGTCAAGGCGGCTGGGTTCTGCCCTTAGTACAGTCAGAACCTCATGTGCTGATATCAGACTGCAACCTGTTAAAGTCGCTTTCCTTCCATTGCTTTAGCGCGCTTTCCTGTATAAATCAGACTCTCCAGACAAGTCTCTTATCCCCACCTGTCCCGGTTATCAATCGGTGCATCAGAAGCCGTGTTGAAACACTGGCTTTAAATATCATTGATCATTTATTTTGTTCATGAATGTGCTGTCTGGGCAGAGCTCAGCAGAGAAGAATTCGCCTCCAAGTTATGCTGACCATCAACTGGTAGCTCAGCCTGGCCTGTGAGCTGAAGGCCTCAGTTCCTCTCCACACAGGCTTCTCCATGTGGCCTGAGCTTCCTCACAGCAAGGCAGCCGCATTCCAAGGACAAGCATCCTGAGAGAGAGCACCAGGTGGGAACCTCAGAAGCCGCAGAGCATCACTCCCACCGTGGTCTATCGGTCGAGGCAGTCACAAATGCCTTCCTGGGTTCAAGGGGAGGAACCTGCTCTCTTTCTGTTAAAAAAGGGAACCAGAGCATGAGGAGCAGAAAATATCATTGAGGCCACTTTGGAAAAATACCATCCGCCCTCCTCCTAAGTGTAGGATTGGCTGTCCAGCCCAGCAAGAGCAGTGTTTGAATTCTAGGAGTTTTCCCTTCAATCTAGAGGACAGAAAATTCACTCATGCTTCTGATCTGGTTTCAAAATAAATGAGCCCGGAAAGGCTCTGATAGCAAAAGGCATGCTTGCTATTTGCCTAAAATCATTTTAAATAATATAGTCTTTTAAAAAAATTAACAAAAAATAATAAAAGCCTTCCTGAGGGATGAGACACTGAGCTGTAGAACTTTGCCCTTCCAAGTTCTCCCCATCAGGCCCTGTCAAGGAAAGAAACAGGCCGGGGAGCAGAGCTGGGCACCCTCAAGGTCATTCTGCCTGAGGTTCTGAGAAAGTGTTTGGAGTCAACTCAGTGTACTCCTCCACCGGAGGCTAGACTTGTGGTTAGCCGCACAGAACTGTCGGCTTCAAAGGGCAGTGCCCTGGGTGGAGGGGAGTATCAAAGTCCAGAAAAACCGCTTTGGCAGAACCTAACTTTTTTTAAACAGTCAAGTAAGTCTTCTCTCCCAATGCCTGTGCGTGAAGCATCTTGATCTCTGTAGAAAAAAACTTGATAGCGATCTAATAAATAAGTTGAACCATACCTTCCCACTCTCACAACAGCGTTAATTTAATTTAAAATGAGCATGTCTAATAGGCAGCACTTTGAAAATGCGTTTCTGGAATTTGTGGTTTGGATTTCAGTCTCCTGAAAATAATATATTTTATATCTACTCCATGTGTTTGGACTCCAACTTGTTTTGACTAAAGGACATGATTTGTCAAGATGTTTTCTCTGCTGGAATTGGCAGGAGGAGGGCGGGTTGTATTTGAAATTGCACAAGGCCCTTTTACCTCCTTTTACGAGCGTTGTTAAACTGCGTGTTGTTGTTCCCTTTCGTATGTGGCCGTGCTTAACTGGAAAAAAAAAATAAAAGATTTATGAAAAACACNTCAAGATGTTTTCTCTGCTGGAATTGGCAGGAGGAGGGCGGGTTGTATCTGAAATTGCACAAGGCCCTTTTACCTCCTTTTACGAGCATTGTTAAACTGCGTGTTGTTGTTCCCTTTCGTATGTGGCCGTGCTTAACTGGAAAAAAAAATAAAAGATTCATGAAAAACATTCACAGAAGACTCAGAGCTTGCCTCTGGGCCCTCAATAGGAGTTCCTGTGAGTGCTTCATGGCCTGGGCCCACAGGATAGAGGGGGCAGCTGCTCAGGCCCACCTGGAAAAGCTGGAGCTGAGATACGTTTTTGGCAATTAACCAAGTGGCACTAACTTCATCAAGGAAAGCCCTCATTGGGAGGACCAAGTGTCTCCGAGAATGCAAAGGCAGCCATGCAGTGAGCCTCAGGGAAGATTGGGCCCAAGAACTGGAAAGCCATCAGGAAACCAGACAGTTCTTGAAGACGGGCTGCAGCCTGCAGAGATGCCAAGAACCATCCCAGCTCAGTGTCCACGCTCAGTGAACAAGAGTCAAGTGAACAGCTGGGAGCTGTGCCACAGGTGCCGGTGCTTCTTAGGAGCCTTGACTGGGCCCCGTCTGTCTTAGGTCAAATCTCCATTCCCAGGGGAGGGTCTCACATTGGGCCTGGGTCAGGGGCCCATTCCTGCACCATTCAGTCGAGGTTGGAGGAGGACAGGACCACATTGTAACTACACGGCTGCCAGGAGCCCACTCCGTGGCCATGCAGATGGAGGGCATGACACGAGCTCCATGACTTGAGCTCCATGTCCAGTTCATGTGTGAGCTGACAGACATCTACAGATGCAACTACGATGGAGTGAAGGAGGCTGTAAGGGTAAAGGGCAAAAATGATGAGCTTCGGATGCAATTTGATGTCAGATCCCTGGACTGAGGATGGTCATCAAGTCCAGCTCCTCATCGTTTACATAAGAAAAACACAACTCAGAGATGAACTGTTGGCTTAGGCCCATTATACTTAATAGCATTTCTGATGAGAGGAAAACATCTCAGCATTTGGTGTCTGTTGATTAAATCAGCACAAGACTTGGAATTTGTTTGCAATACTATTTATAACTATTGTTTATATTTTCTCCTTCTCAATTATGCTCCATACTATGGTTTGATTTTTGTGTAACGTTTGCTAAATAAGATCCATAAGTTCTAGTGAGTTAGATCTTGGAAGGAATCATTAAACACAAACTTGGTTTTGGCTGGCTACAAACTTTGCCTGCCTGTGAACAATTACCGAGAGCCTCTTACATGCTAGTCACTGCTGTGGGTAAGGAAGATGCAGACAGGCTAGCTGTCCTACCTGCCACAGCACAGCTCACATTGGAGAGCTTACAGTTGGTTAGGGAGAAGGACAGGAACCTTGAGAGTTGTGGGGACAAGAGAGAAGTGGTGTCTAGGCGGGCTGTGAGAGTACAGAGAAGGGGAAGCTTAATCAGGGAGTCAGAGGAACTGAATGTGTCTGACCAGTAGGAGTGAGATACAAAATGATGGAAGTTCTGCACTAAATGGAAGGAATTCCAGGTAGCTCCAAACGGCTGGAGCTCAGAGCAGCCTGTGAGGAGTGGAAGAAGATAAGACGGAGAGAGAAGCAGAAGGCAGGTCACAAAGGGCTAGAGGCTTGACATTTGGCCAGAAACGATGAGATTTTATGCCATATTTTTTAGGAATATAGAACCAGTGTATTAGAGAAGGAAATGGCAACCCGCTCCAGTGTTCTTGCCTGGGAAACCCCATGGACAGAGGAGCCTGGCAGACTACAGTCCATGGGGTCATGAGAGTTGAACACAACTTAGCAAGCAAATCATCAAAACAACCAGTGTATATTTTATAAAGATCACCTGGCAGCAGTGAGCGAGCAGGGAACAAGGCCAGACTGGCATCAGATTAGGGAGAGAAGGTAAGAAGAGTCGGGGTCAGGTAGGGGCTGAGGGGATGAAGGCAAGGATGGAGCCCTGGTGGGTCCCACTGGACTGGGCATTGATGGGATGTGGAAGTAAATGAGGGCATTGTCCAGGGCCCCTCGTCCAGCTGGGGATGATTGGATGGCAGGTGTTTACATTCTCTCTGACTCAGAAGCAGAAATGGAGAGGAAAATAACTTGTGTTTTAGAGTTTAGGTGCCTGTGAGACAGCTTTGCGCTCAGCAGAGCCTGGGCCTGCGGTAGCGACCTGGGGACACAAGCCCTCTGAGGCCTGGACCGTGGACAGGGCAGGGCCACCCAGGGAGGGTGTCTGGGAGAAGAGGCCCCAGCAGTCAGGAACACAGTGTGTGATGGGACAGGTCAAGCAAGAGGAGAGCCCAGGAGGCAGGAAAGACACTGAGAGGGCTTGGAAAACAGAGAGGGGTTGGGGTGGGGGTGGGGAGTCTCCAGAATGGGGACGCCATCCACGGCAGCAAATGCAACACGGAGGTCGAGCTAATGACAGAGTGACTTTGGCAGCAGGGCAGCCTTTGCACTGAGATGAAATAAGCCCCACGAGGAAACTGGTAGTTGGCTGACATTGCCAAAGAACTAACAGTACAGAGTTTTAAGAGATGAAAGCTAGTAAAAATGCTTTCAGTTTGAAGAATCTGTTTATAAATGAGGGCGTGCGGAATGTATCCCACTCTTCTCTAAGGCAGACCTGGATTTCTGTCTCAGCCCTATAGCTTACAAATTGGAAAACTTGGGACAAGTCGCTTCACCTCTGTAAACCTCACTGTCTCTGTCTGTAAAATGGAGCTTCTACCAAGATCCCCTGGAGAAAGAAATGGCAACCCACTCCAGTATTCTTGCCTGGAGAATCCCATGGATGGAAGAGCCTGGTGGGCTACAGTGCACGGGGTCGCAAAGAGTCGGACACGACTGAGCGACTTCACTTTCACCCAGTTCATAGATCCTAAGATTGTGCAAAGTAATGCTTGCCCTGTGCGTGCATGCCAAGTCGCTTCAGTTGTGTCCAACTCCATGCAGCCCTGTGGATTATAGCCCGCTAGGTTCCTCTGGCCATGGGTTTCTCCAGGCAAGAATGCTGGAGTGGGTTGCCTATGCCCTTCTCCAGGGGAATCTTCCCTACTCAGGGATCAAACCCGTGTCTCTTACTTCTCCTATGTTGGCAGGTGGGTTCTTTACTGCTAGTACCACATGGGAGCCCCAACCCTGCTTTATTTCCTCCATAGCACTTACTGCTTTCCTTACTTATCAATTTACTTCTGTATTTTGTCATTTTCCCCAACAAAAATATAAATTCTTTGATGGCAGAGACTCTTCTTGGTTCATTCACCGCTGAGTTCCCGGTGCCTGCAGCGGTGCCTGGCCCATAGTACTTGCTCAATAGGTATTTGTGGAATGGGTGAGTAAATGAATAAAAAGCGCAGCCGGACGTCAAGCGTGCGGTGGCAGCAGTGGCTGTTACTGACTCCTTTTGGGACAAGAGCCGTTACGAGGCTACCTTCAAAGTCCGCACAGCTGCTCTCAGGGCCCAGGGACCTTTGGGCCAGCGCTCCCATTATGGTGTCTCCCTCCTGCGAGGCCCGCCCACTGTTGGAGAATGGAGGACCTGACCGTTGCCTGTGCTGGGGACAAATGAGTCAGTCGTGAAGAGAAACAGAGTGGAGGAGAATCAGCAGCTGGGTTCCCGGAATGCCCAGAGAACTCCAGGGAACCAGGAGCAGAGGAAACACTTCCCATAGAAACCAGTCAGGACATCAAAGAGTGCCCCTTGGGGCCACAGCTGCAGAGAAGGTGTCGGCAGCCTTAGCTTCAAAGGCTGGCTAAATGGTGGGGAGAAATGGTCTTCTCTGACCAGAACTGATGTCTTAAAATCACAGCCAATGAAGGTTTAGAAATGTCTTAAAGTCACAGCCAGTGACGGTTTAGAAAATGAAAGAAAGGGCAGTGAGCCTGGCTTGCTTTATTAATCTGCGTGTTTATGATGGCAGTAATGACGTTTACATCTTGCAACTTCAAAGTGCCCTACACCGTGAACTCACATACAAATGAGACTCAGCCGAGTGTGGCTGATTATAAGGAATGTGTTATTCTGATGGAAAAGACTGGAAAGACTCCACTTCCCAACAGTCTGCCAACTTGATGTGTTCTATAAAGGAAGCTGGTATCAAAACATAAATCTAAACAGAAACCAAAATAGCAAACAGCAACATGCATTAATGGCACCCGTTAATTTGTACCAAAATCAACATTCTCTCAACTCCTTGGCCCAGGGGTATTGATCCTTGTTGCTGTTTCTTTTTTCCTTTTCATCTTTCAATGCATCTTTCCAAGATTCTTGCAGTGTATTTCAGAGTCCGGACTCTCTTATGGAAAGCATATGTCTTTGAGAACATGCTGTACCAATGTGAAGTTCTGAAGCCAGTTGTATTTCCTTCCCAGGAATAAGTGAGAAACAATTGTTTGTAGGGTTGGAAGGAATTTCAGGTTGTTACTCAGCCAGGAAAAACATGCATAGAATGGAGTGTCTAAAAGATCTCTCTCTTAGAGAGAGAGCTAAGGAAAGAAAGACATCTCCAGTTAACCTGTGGACCTCATCCATTCATTCATTCTTTTTATTCACGCAACACTTGTTAAAAGTTTACCATGAGCTAGCTCTATGCCCAGAGCCCAAAATACCAAGATAGATACAATCAGACCCTACCCTCCCATAGCTTACAGTCTAGGAGAGGAGATAGGCAGGCCTATCAAGGTTGCAGCCAGGGCAGGGGTGTCTATCAGATTCGGGTCATGGGGCAGGAGTTGAGAGGTGGTTAGAGAGAGATTTTTAGAGGCAAGGATGGCTTTTAAAGAGAGAAGGAAGGAGGTAAAGAAGAGCAGACAAATATGCAACAAGCAGCAAAGGTTTATTGTATAGCACAGGGAACTACAGTCAATATCTTATAATAACCTATAATGGAGAATAATTTCAAAAATAATGCATGTGTATTTCTATAACTGAATCACCTTGCTATGTACCTGAAATGTAAGTCAACTGTACTTCAGTAAAACGTATATATTAAGATAAAAAGAAGGAGAGGCAAGGGCACTTTACACAGAGGAAGCTGTCCATGCCACGTAACATAAAACGGTGCAGATGGTGCTCAGAGTGTTTAATAACTGAAATGTGACAGGCGCAGACAGAAGCCACTGGTGTGGCCAGGCCAAACCCACCGGTGTGGTCCCAGCCAATTCCTGTGGGCCCCAGATCTTTCCCACTAATATAGAAAAACCCTCAGGGTATATCACTGAGCAAGAAAAGCAAAGTCCAGTACTGAGCAGCTAGAAGTCAAGATGGCAGTTGCCCCTTGGCGAGGTAGTGACGTGAAGGGGCCATGAAGAGATCCAGAGTGCCAGCTTTCTGTTTCTGATCTAAGTACTGGTCACAAGGGTTTGTTTGGTTTATGAAAATAAATTGAACACTTGTGATAAATGCTCTTTTCAGGGCAAGTGTTCAGTAAAATGTTGCATGTTTAGCAAAATGTTTGTTTTTTTTAATACCATACATTCAGGGATGGTTCAGGTCTTTGAGTGACTCCAGCAAACCGTGTATGTGGAGGAGATGAAAATGAAGACAAAAAGCAAAACCATGTGAGAAAAACCTTCTATACTGAATTGAGGGGTCTGAACTTTATCCTTCCTGGCTCTGAGCATTCGATGGAGGTGACGGGTGTTTAAGAGTGTAACCTCTGCAGTTTGGCCCCTGCCGCCACGATTTAGTCACTATGTGTAAACTTCAGTCTGTTCATCTGCATCATATACCAATGACTGTATTTGCCTCCTAAGGATTTTTGAGAATCAGATAAGATAATGCATAAAGATTCAATAATAAATATTTGCACTTTAGAAAGTTCACTTAAGCAGGAATGAGAAGAATGGATGGGGGTGGCCAGATGAGGGACAGGAAGACAAGTTAGAAGACTCTAGCAATAATCTAGTAAAGAAGAAATGAGGGACTTCCCTGGTGGTCCAGTGACTAAGACTCCAAGCTCCCATTGCAGGGAGCCAGGGTTCAATCCCTGGTCAGGGAGCTAGATCCCACATGCCACAACAAAGAGTTTGCAGGCTGCGACTAAGACCTAGCACAGCCAAAATAAATAATAAATATAAATATTAAAAAGAAGAAATGAAAACCAACCAGAACAGGGATAGTGGGAATCAAAAAGAGATCAGTAAATTGGAGGGGGCAGAATTAATAGGACTTACCTAGGAGATCAAAAAGATAGCAAATCCAAGATGACTTCTAGGTATCTGGCTCAGGGGACTGTGAAGGTGGTGATGCTTATAAAAAGTTTAGAGAAGGAATAGACTTGGCAGGGGGTGGGGAGTGGTTAAAATCATGCATCAAATTTGAAATGTGTTGAGTTTAGGAATGCCAGGAGGCATCCAGGTGGAGATGGCCACTGGAACTAAATAGAGACGCTAAAGACATAGATTTGGGAAGAATTTAAAAGATTATTGGAGGCATATAAGTAGATGAGGTCCTCAAGTTAGAGTACCACAGTTCAGTTCAGTTCAGTCACTCAGTCATGTCCAACTCTCTGTGACACCATGGACTGCAGCACACCAGGCCTCCCTGTCCATCACCAACTCCCAGACTTTACTCAAACTCATGTCCATTGAGTCAGTAATGCCATCCAACCATCTCATCCTCTGTTGTCCCCTTCTCCTCCCTCCTTCAGTCTTTCCCAGCATCAGGGTCTTTTCCAGTGAGTCAGTTTTTTGCATCAGGTGGCGAAAGTATTGGAGCTTCAGCTTCAGCATCAGTCCTTCCAATGAATAGTCAGAACTGATTTCCTTTAGAATGGACTGGTTGGATCTCCTTGCAGTCCAAGGGACTCTTAAGAGTCTTCTCCAATACCACAGTTCAAAAGCATCAATTCTTCAGTAGGGCTGTAGGAAGGCGATGTGCCGGGCATGCTCCTGGTCAATGGGCTAACACCCCCTAACACATTGTACCCCTAACGAATTACAATCTCTTGAATGGCTGTTCACCGCCCCTGAAGACGCCTCTAACACTAGGCATGTTTTGTTTTGCAGGTGAGCCGGCCTCATCCCAGCGACCACCCTCTCCTCATCCTCCTGTCTCTTATACACATCTCATACGACTACTGGAAAAACCATAGCTTTGACTACATGGACCTTTGTTGGCAAAGTAATGTCTCTGCTTTTTAATATGCTGTCTAGGTTGGTCATAACTTTTCTTCCAAGGAGTAAGTGTCTTTTAATTTTATGGCTGCAGTCACTATCTGCAGTGACATTGGAGCTCAAAAAGAGTCTGACACTGTTTCCACTATTTCCCCATCTATTTGCCATGAAGTGATGGGACCAGATGCCATGATCTTAGTTTTCTGAACGTTGAGCTTTAGGCCAACTTTTTCACTCTCCTCTTTCACTTTCATCAAGAGGCTCTTTAATTCTTCACTTTCTTCTGTAAGGGTGATGTCATCTGCATATCTGAGGTTATTGATATCTCTCCCAGCAATCTTGATTCCAGATTGTGCTTCATCCAGCCCAGTGTTTCTCCTGATGTACTCTGCATATAAGTTAAATAAGCAGGGTGGCAATATATAGCCTTGATGTACTCCTTTCCCAATTTCGAACCAGTCTGTTGTTCCATGTCCAGTTCTAACTGTTGCTTCCTGACCTGCATACAGATTTCTCAAGAGGCAAGTCAGGTGATCTGGTATTCCCATCTCTTGAAGAATTTTCCACAATTTGTTGTGATCCACCCAGTCAAAGGCTTTAGCATAGTCAATGAAGCAGTGAACCAGTCTGTTGTTCCATGTCCAGTTCTAACTGTTGCTTCCTGACCTGCATACAGATTTCTCAAGAGGCAAGTCAGGTGATCTGGTATTCCCATCTCTTGAAGAATTTTCCACAATTTGTTGTGATCCACCCAGTCAAAGGCTTTAGCATAGTCAATGAAGCAGAAATAGATGTTTTTCTAGAACTCTCTTGCTTCTTTGATGATCTAACAGATGTTTGCAATTTGATCTCTGGTTCTTCTGCCTTTTCTAAATCCAGCTTAAATATCTGGAAGTTCACGGTTCACATATTGCTGAAGCCTGGCTTGGAGAATTTTGAGCATTACTCTACTAGCGTGTGAGATGAGTGCAATTGTGTGGTAGTTTGAGCATTCTATGGCATTGCCTTTCTTTGGGATTAGAATGAAAACTGACCTTTTCCAGTGCTGTGGCCACTGCTGAGTTTTCCAAATTTGCTGGCATATTGAGTGCAGCACTTTCACAGCATCATCTTTTAGGATTTGAAATAGCTCAGCTGGAATTCTGTCACCTCCACTAGCTTTGTTTGTAGTGATGCTTCCTAAGGCCCACTTGACTTCACATTCCAGGATGTCTGGCTCTAGGTGAGTGATCACACCATCATGATCATCTGGGTCATGAAGATGTTTTTTTCTACAGTTCTTCTGTGTATTCATGCCACCTCTTCTTAATATCTTCTGCTTCTGTTAGGACCATACCATTTCTGTCCTTTATTGTGCCCATCTTTGCATGAAATGCTCCCTTGGTATCTCTAATTTTCTTGAAGAGATCTCTAGTCTTTCCCATTCTTTTGTTTTCCTCTATTTCTTTGCACTGATCACTGAGGAAGGCTTTCCTTGCTATTCTTGGAACTCTGCATTTAGATGCTTATATGTTTCCTTTTCTCCTCTGCTTTTCACTTCTCTTCTTTTCACAGCTATTTGTAAGGCCTCCTCAGACGGTCATTTTGCTTTTTTGAATTTCTTTTTCTTAGGGATGGTCTTGATCCCTGTCTCCTGTACAGTGTCACAAACCTCCATCCATAGTTGAAAGAGGGTGTTTGCTATGACCAGTGTATTCTCTTGGCAAAACTCTATTAGCCTTTGCCCTGCTTCATTCTGTACTCCAAGGCCAAATTTGCCTGTTACTCCAGGTGTTTCTTGACTTCCTACTTTTGCATTCCAGTCCCCTATGATGAAAAGGGTATCTTTTTAGGGTGTTAGTCCTAGAAGGTTTTATAGGTTTTCATAGAACTGTTCCACTTCAGCTTCTTCACTGTTCCACTGAACTGTTCCACTTCAGCTGGTCTGGGCATAGACTTGGATTACTGTGATATTAAATGGTTTGCCTTGGAAACAAACAGAGAACATTCTGTCATTTTTGAGATTGCATCCAAGTACTGCATTTCTGACTCTTTTGTTGACTATGATGGCTACTCCATTTCTTCTAAGGGATTCTTGCCCACAGTCGTAGGTATAATAGTCATCTGAGTTAAATTCACCCATTCCAGTCCATTCTAGTTCACTGATTCCTAGCACAGGGTCAAAGATAAAGCCCAAGGAGTATAGACAATTGAGCAGGAAAAGGAACCTATGAAGAAACGTGAGAAGCAGCCTTGGGAAAGGCAGAAGGAAGACCCCAGAGAGAGTGCTATTGTGGCAGCCAAGAAGGATGCCATCAGCTGGGACACACGCCACAGAAACATCCGGATAAATGAAGACAAATGCCTGTCGACCCCTGTCTGTGACAACCGTTGGTGACTATAGTGAGAGCTATTACGGGGGACAGCTGGACAGAGGCAGCACCGCTGTGGGTGTGTGGTACCTGGACTGGAAGACAGCCGTCTACAAATGCAGTCAAGGGAAGGAGCTATGGGGGGGGCGGGGCAGGGAGTCTAGAGCCTTTTTCTAAAGATCCAAGAGTTCTGTAACTTTGTCCAGTATTCCACACTGCCCATTTGGAAGAAGTTTAGACCCACTTTTCCTTCTTTCTTCCTGCCTTTTGTTTTTCCCCTCCCTCCCCTGATTTCTCCCCATCCTTCCCTCCCTCCCTCTTCACTCTGAGTTTCCTCTCCAGAAGCCAAGGAATAACTTATGTAACTGGAAGCACTTAATGTATTACCTTCCTAAGTATTTTAAAATAAGATACTGAAAAGTTATATTTAGGGAAGGGAGTCAGAAGAACCAAGTTGAAAAAAAGAGTTGGAGCCAAGGTAAGAGAAAGGCTGGCTCTCTTCCTCTCAACCTGCTGCCCACCCTGCCACTATATGGGGCCACCCTTTGGCCCAAAGATGGCTTGTGTGTTAGTGAGTGTGGTGAGTACAGACACTTACCTACTTTGTCTACCCTCTTCTGGCTTGAGACTAGCCTGCTTCTCCCGCCTCTGGCTTCACTGGTCATGCAGGCAGCTGGCAGCGTCTTTCCTATAATGACACCATGCGGCTGTCCTGCTCACTCCCCCCAGCTGGTGACCTCTTGCCTGCAGAACTTGGCTCATACCACTTGCACCCACTCCTCACCGAACCATCCTGAACTTGCAGGTAGGACTCAAACACACTGTCTTCAGGAACCCGCTCTTGTCCCCTTCAGTTAGTCACCAGGTCGACATGTTGGCATTGTGCATTTCCTGAGAGGGTACTGGGAGATGCTCTCATTTTAGTTGTTTATACTGTGCCTCATTGGTGAGACCTTAAGGCCCCAACAGGGATTCTCCACGACACACAGTGCAGCATTGCATGCAGGTGCAATCCCCAGCTGAGGTTGGTTTGCAGAAGGTAAGGGCATGAAGTCTGCCCTCAAGGGTGGGCACGGGGCTCTTGCATCTTTGTCCTCCCTTCACCTCCTCCTCCCTAGGGATGTGACCATCTTTCAATGCCACAGGCATTTACTGAGCACCTATTCTGAAACGGCACTAAGTACCCTGGGACTTCAGCAGTGAACCAGGCAGACAAGATCGCTGCCTCCTCAGTTTGTGTTCCATTAAAGGAGACAGCCATCAAAGAAACATGTGTAAGCAGAGACGATGACTCCAGGCTGTGGCTGTTGCTTGGAAGGAACTGCACAGGCTCTGTAAGGCAGGAGCACGTTTGTGTTGAGACCTGTAGACTGAAAAGGAAGGGAAAGTTGCCCTCAGTCTTCTCTGTTATTTAATAGCTACTGCTCCTTTAACTGGAGAAGGCAATGGCACCCCACTCCAGTACTCTTGCCTGGAGAATCCCATGGATGGAGGAGCCTGGTAGGCTGTGGTCCATGGGGTCGCGAAGAGTCTGACACGACTGAGCGACTTCACTTTCACTTTTCACTTTCACGCATTGGAGAAGGAAATGGCAACCCACTCCAGTGTTCTTGCCTGGAGAATCCCAGGGACGGGGGAGCCTGGTGGGCTGCCGTCTATGGAGTTGCACAGAGTTGGACACAACTGAAACAACTTAGCAGCAGCAGCAGCAGCTCCTTTAACTTGTCTTTCAATAAAATATTTATGTAAAGGGCTGTAGGAAGGCGATGTGCCGGGCATGCTCCTGGTCAATGGGCTAACACCCCCTAACACATTGTACCCCTAACGAATTACAATCTCTTGAATGGCTGTTCACCGCCCCTGAAGACGCCTCTAACACTAGGCATGTTTTGTTTTGCAGGTGAGCCGGCCTCATCCCAGCGACCACCCTCTCCTCATCCTCTTCGTGGTGGGCGGAGTCACAGTCTCTGAAGCCAAAATGATCAAAGACCTAGTGCCGTCCCTGAAGCCGGGAACCCAGGTACTGAGTCCTCGGTGACGCTTGGTGACATGATCTGAATGGGAAGCCTGGACAGGGGTAGGGTGGGCCTCCATTAGGCTTCCCAGCCGTCTGCGTCACCATCCCCCAGCGTCCTCGCCCCTGCTCCTTCTGCCTGTCCCAGGCCTGAGACCTCTCCTACCCCTGGGCTACAGTGCTGTTCCCCCGATTCCTGAAAGGCATGTCTTCTCTGATGTCCAAGCAGTGCTTAATTACTCAAGCGGTTTCACCTCTTACCAGGCTCTAGATAATAGAAGGCGGCTCCCAGGGACCCTCCCCACCCCGTGGAGAGGACAGAAAGGCATCTGTCTGGACAGTGGCAAGGGCAGCGTCTTTCCTCTCTGCCTCCTGCCAGGCTCCGTCTCCCTCCCCACAAAATACCCTCGGGGCTTAAGGCACGGCCCTCCTCTATCTGCCTTTTACTAGCCAGGTGAGAAAGCCTTTGGTTTTCTCACTGAAGCGACAGGGTGGGGTGACTGTGAATCTTAATTCAGAGACGGGAGAGAATATGCTTCTTAGTGCGGTGCGCAGCACACAGCCCTCGGTACAGGTGGCCAAGGTTATTATCAAAAACCACTTCTGAGCAGTTGCCACCCTACCCTGCAGCAGGAGCTCGGGGAGAGGGACTTGAGGAACAGGCAAGGACTTCCCTGTCTCTGGGAGCTCTCAGCTGGCTGGGGCAGCAGAGCCTGTAACTCAGTAGGACTGAAAACTCCTTGCCTTAGTAGATTCCCAGAGCAGCCTAAACAGGAGGCCGCAAGCAGACTTTACATGGGAGGGGATCCCAAGAAGCAGAAGGGAGGGGACTGGAAGAGAGAGAGTGGAGGGAGAAAAGCCAGCACAGAGAGCGTGGCCGGGCTGCATGCTGCTGTGGGCACCCCAGGCTCCGTCCTCCCAGGGCCGAGGACTGTCCTCGGAACTGGAGCGCCTGGGACTTCACCCTGAGGTTGAGGCTTGTCTCCTGGGGCCCGTCTTCAGCTTTGTGCTGGGTCTCTATGCTGCCAGCAGCCTTCTGTGGTTTGGAGACAGCAGAACAGAGATGCCAGTGCAGTGCTTCGGGTAGGATGCCGGCTCAGAGGAGAACTGTCGGCCACAACCGCACAGAATCCTGGTGGTATTCCAGCCATGCCTGGCTGCCCCCGCCCTCCCCGGGGGAGAGGTACAGATGCCCATGTCTCCCACTTCCACCCACTCGGCCAGCCAAGGAGCCCCTATCCCCGCTGGCACCCAAGCAGCTCGCTGATGGCTCCCCATTGCTGACCTAGCCTCCTGAAGCAAGCGTGCATTCCTTGCGGACGAAGACTGGGCTTTCCCAGGCCTGTGCATAGGACAGGAGCTCTGTCACCTTGAAGTCTGGTGGTGTGATGTTGTTGAGGTGGCCAGCCCACCTGGTGGTGTAGAAAAGGCCAGATCTCTGTGGGTCTCCAAACACCCAGCTTAGGAAAGGGACCCAGGTGTCCCGGGAGCCTTGATATGTTTTTGAGCAAAGGAGTGACCCGTCATTGGCTATGGCCACTTCTGCTCTTACTAACACCTGTCTTGGTCACAGCTGGTGGGATTTCGGATAAAGTGGTAAATTCTGCCTCATCTCACACCCACTCTGTCAGCACTGTTCAGGGTCTGTTTAGTGAGCAGTTGCTTTTTTGAACAAAACCTTTCTTTTATCAGCAAGCATGCTTCTCACTGCTCCTAACACGGTGAAGCGAATTCTTAGCTGCTGCATTGTTAACTGGCTGACAGACTTGTTAATCTCCCCTCTAAAAGGATGAAATGCACACTCTTTCAAAGCCGTGTGACCTGAGCTTGACAACAGAGACCCGGAACCTGCAGTGGCTCAGTGGCTGGGCTGCAACTGACCGACCTTGTGCTCAATCATCTGTAGAGAGAGTAGCTCAAAGAATTGGGGGCTTAAGGGGCAGGCGTGCCTGCTGCTTGTCCTTTGTGCAGAAAGCTCCCATGAAGAGTTAACAAGGCCTAGGAAGATTCCAGAGAGGAGTTATTTACCATCATGGCCTTCATTCCAAGTCCTGAAAGGGTGTGGATTACCTGCCTGTTTGCTGGAGCGACAAACTGCGGAGTACCCAGGTGTCCCGGGAGCCTTGATATGTTTTTGAGCAAAGGAGTGACCCGTCATTGGCTATGGCCACTTCTGCTCTTACTAACACCTGTCTTGGTCACAGCTGGTGGGATTTCGGATAAAGTGGTAAATTCTGCCTCATCTCACACCCACTCTGTCAGCACTGTTCAGGGTCTGTTTAGTGAGCAGTTGCTTTTTTGAACAAAACCTTTCTTTTATCAGCAAGCATGCTTCTCACTGCCCCTAACACGGTGAAGCGAATTCTTAGCTGCTGCATTGTTAACTGGCTGACAGACTTGTTAATCTCCCCTCTAAAAGGATGAAATGCACACTCTTTCAAAGCCGTGTGACCTGAGCTTGACAACAGAGACCCGGAACCTGCAGTGGCTCAGTGGCTGGGCTGCAACTGACCGACCTTGTGCTCAATCATCTGTAGAGAGAGTAGCTCAAAGAATTGGGGGCTTAAGGGGCAGGCGTGCCTGCTGCTTGTCCTTTGTGCAGAAAGCTCCCATGAAGAGTTAACAAGGCCTAGGAAGATTCCAGAGAGGAGTTATTTACCATCATGGCCTTCATTCCAAGTCCTGAAAGGGTGTGGATTACCTGCCTGTTTGCTGGAGCGACAAACTGCGGAGGCAGGTCTCCCGGTATTAGACCTCCACAGACTGGCAGCTAAGTCAGCCCAGAT
>SJYT01015685.1:217929-247392 GCA_006410635.1 Cephalophus harveyi | reverse complement strand
GAGACGGAGGTTGGATCCCTGGGTTGGAAAGATCCCCTGGAGAAGGGAATGGAAACCCACTCCAGTATTCTTGCCTGGAAAATCCCATGGACAGAGGAACCTGGTGGGCTCCAGTCCATGGGTTCTAACACACATGCACATCCTGTTACAGCATAGCCATGACATTGCAATGTTAGAGGCTTCCCTGGTGGCTCAAGTGGTAAAGAATCCACCAGCAATGCAGGAGACTGGGGTCTGATCCCTGGGTCAGGAAGATCACTTGGAGAAAGGAGTGGTAACCCATTCCAGTATTCTTGCCTGGAGAATCCCATGAACTAGAGGAGCCTGGCATCACAAAAAGAGTCTGACAGGACTGAGCTAGGACTAACCCTGCACTACTCCTCCCCTTATCCTGGTCATTACAATGTAGCCATGACCTTGGACTACCCCATCTATGCTTCTTCCCTCTGAGTCCAGATTCCTAAAGTTGGACATCCAAGAAACTCCACTGGAGATTGGCAACTTTATTTATTGTATAACAGTTGCTGTATCAATGCCTTATCTCTTCTGCTGGCAGGAAACAGAACTTAGTCAATTCTCAGGAAACGCATTTCAGCATAAATCACTCAATTCTGGATTTCACACCCTTTTCTGTCTAGGCATCATTGAAGTTGGCTCAGCTACTATGGAAAACAGTATGGAGGTTCCCACCCAAAATAAAAATGGAACTTCTATATCATCTAGCATTTCCACTTCTCCATGTAAAGAGACATCTGCACTCCTGAAATAGAGTCAGAGATGTAGAGAATGGACTTATGGACACAGTAGGAGAAAGAGGGTAGGGTGAGTTGAGAAGTAGCACTGACATGTATACACTACCTTATAAAAAATAGCTAGCTGGTGGGGAACTGCTGTAGGGAGGGAGCTCAGCTTAGTGACCTGTGACAACCTAGAGGGATGGGAGGATGCTCAACAGGGAGGAGATATAAGTATACTTGCAGCTGATTCGTATTCTTGCACAACAGAAACCGACACACCATTGTAAAGCAATTATCTTCCAATTAAAAATAAATTTTAAAAGTAAATAAGTTGTAAGAATGTATAGTGCAACACAGGAAAGATAGACAAGATTTTATAATAACTGTGATTGGAATATAACCTTGAAAAATCGTGGATCACTAAGTTGTGCAACTGAAACTTATATAATATTATACATTAACTATACCTCAATAAAAATATATATTAAAAAGATAGCAATGCACTCCCATATTTATTGCAACATTATTCACAATAGCAAAGATATGGAGACCATCTAAGAGCCTGTCAATTAATAGGTTTAGAAGATGTGGCATACAAGCACAGTGGAGTCTTACTCAGCCGTGAGAAGGAAGGAAAGCCTGCCACTGGCAACAACACGGATGGACCTTGAAAACAGTATGCTCAGTGAGATAAGTCAGGCAGAAAAAGACAAATGTTGTTTGATATCACTTACATGTGAAATCCAAAAATGCCAGATTTGTAAAAACAGAGTGGATCTGTGGTTACCAGGGGTTGTGGATGGGTGAATGGGAGAGACATTAAGGCGACAAACTAGCAACTGGCAGATGAATAAGTTCTAGAGCTCTAAAGTACAGTATAGTGGCTCTAGACAACAGTATTATAAACACCATTGCGGAGAGACCAGATCTTAACTATCCCCTCCATGAAAAGAAATGATCATTATATGTGTCCAGGTGTTAGCTAACACTACAGTGGCCACTATACTGCAGTATGTAAATGTATCAGAGCACATGTACATCTTAAACTTGATACAATGTTATATGCCAAATATACTTCAATTGAAAAACCTTCCCATCCTACTTTCTATTCTATGTGCTTTCTATTTCTCCTATCTGTTTGCTTTTTTTTCCTTTCTTCTTGCCTTCTTTCAGGTTACTTTTCATTATTTCACTTTCATCCTTTTCTTACCTCGGAGATAAAAGTCAGAGGTTATGAGATATGAGATATATATCATATATATATGATATAAGAATATGAAGGATATGAAAATATATCACATATTAATAATGTATCAAATCCCTAATATTAGTTGATATTTTCACCCTCCTACTGAGAAAAGCAAAACCCATAGGGCACTCTAAGTACTTGACTCCTTATCTATTGTTGATTCCATTCCATCTCGATTCTATGTTTTAAAACTCACTAAGGGACTTCCCTGGTGGTTCAGTGGATAAGACTTTGAGCTCCCAACGTAGGGAGCCAGGGTTTGATCCCTGGTCAGGGAACTAGATTGCATATGCTGCAACTAAGACCCAGTACAGCCAAATAAAAAATAAATAAATATTAAAAATAAAAATAAAACTCCCTAAGGGACTCCCATGGTGGTCCAGTGGCTAAGACTGCTCACTCCTAATGCAGGGGCCTCAGGTTCCATCCCTGGTCAGGGAACTAGATCCCACACGCTGCAACTAAAAGTCCACACACCATAACTAAAGATCCCATGTGCCACAGCTAAGACCTGGCAAAGCCAAATAAACTTACTGAGACATTATCACTATTGATTTATAGAGTAAAAATTCATATAAATATGCCCACATATTTATACACTTTTTATGTTTAAAAAAGGTTTCTGTATTTATACTCAAATAGCTACAAACCCAAGTTTTATGTTCCTTTGGGGTAAATGGATGAAGAAGAGTGTGACTTAAAAATCTTTAACAGTGTTTTGTAATCCCTTTGAATTTACAGCCTAGTCATTGTGGCATTCCTAAACCAGAATATAAAAGCCTGTAGTCTGACAACATGGTGTGACAATGGGCCACCAAAGTAGTGATGAGGATGACTCAGAAACTCAGGCACATAGGATGCTTTCATCTGGAATTGTAGGATTTTGTTTGAAGATGATCCTACTCGCCAGCATGTCATGCATCCTAATTAAAAATTAAATTCTAAAATTCTAAATTAGACTGATATTCTTTTTGGATTCTGGAGAGTTTCTTTGAAATACCCAGACAGTCTTGAATATGACGCATTCAAGAAAAGAATCACATAAATGAGATAAAGCAGTCAGCTCAACGGTCTGAGTGAAATGCAACATTCTGCAGGCACTTGAGTGCTGCCACCTGCTCACATTCAGCAGATGTTTAAAAGGGCGGGATTGGTCATGAAAAAGGTATGTGAGGGTGCACAGTAGTCCGTCTGGGAAATCAAGGATGCATTTCTGATGTTCTGCTTAATGTATTAATTCAGTTTAACAGGATGTCTTCATATCACTCTAGGCAACAGGCTTGAAATTGCCAAGAGCATTTAGAGGACCCAGCTAAAGATGATCTAAAGATGCCTATAGATATCTGATGCAGAAATGATGCTGTACGTACCGCCTGTCCTTTTAAGCCAACGGGAGTAGCAATGTTTTAGTGCAATGTGGTCCAATAGGAATGTAGTGTGGGCCTCACCTATAATTTAAATTTTCCTAGTAACCACTTTTAAAAAGTGAGAAAGAAATAGATGGAATCCATTTTAATTATGTATTTCCTTTAACTCAATTTATCCAAAATATTATAATTGCAACATCATTTCTTTATTGTCAAAAAGAAATCTCGAATTATTATATGTATTTTTCATATGGAATCTTCAAAATCTGAAGTATATTATATATTTATCACACATCTCAAAGAAAAAAAAGTGTTAGTCACTCAGTCATGTTTGACTCTTTGCAGTCCCATGGACTGTAGCCTGCCAGGCTCCTCTGTCCATGGAATTCTTCAGGCAAGAGTACTGGAGTGGGTTGCCAGTCCCTTCTCCAGGGGGCCTTCCAGACCCAAGTATTGAACCTGCATCTCCTGCATTGCAGCAGATTCTTTCCCATCTGAGCCACCAGGGAAGCGCTACACATGTCAAACTGATTACTAAATTTCACCAGAAATACTTGATTTTGGGTTTATAAAATTTACAGTTGAAAAAGTATATTCACATACTCAAGTTTTATCAAAATATATTTAAGGATTTTCCAAGAACTGAATTGAATACAGTTTTTTTTTTGCACTTAAATTAACATTCAATAAAACAAAAAATTAAACTCTTCATTCCCTACCAGGCATATTTCAAGTACTCAACAGCCTCAGTCCAGGCACGGACAGTCTTTGGAGCATCTAAAATCCTCTTAACCAAACAAGACTAATAAGACAAACCTACAAACAATGTTAGCCTTCTTGGGTCTGGGATCAACAGAGTGTACCAAGAAAAAGAAAGAAAGTGAAAGTCATTCAGTTGTGTCCGATTGTTTGCAACCCCATGGAATAGTCCAAGGAGTTCTCCAAGCCAGAATATTGGAGTGGGTAGCCTTTCCCTTCTCCAGGGGATCTTCCCAACCCTGGGATCAAACCCAGGTCTCCCACACTGCAAGCAGATTCTTAACCAGCTAAGCCACCAGGGAAGCCCAAGAATACTGGAGTGGGTAGCCATTCCCTTCTCCAGGGGATCTTCCCAACCCAGGGATCAAACCCAGGTCTCCCACATTGCAAGCAGATTCTTAACCAGCTAAGCCACCAGGGAAGCCCAAGAATACTGGAGTGGGTAGCCATTCCCTTCTCCAGGGGATCTTCCCAACCCAGGGATCAAACCCAGGTCTCCCACATTGCAAGCAGATTCTTAACCAGCTAAGACACCAGGGAAGCCCAAGAATACTGGAGTGGGTAGCCATTCCCTTCTCCAGGGGATCTTACCCACCCAGGAATTGAACCAGGGTCTCCTGCATTGCAGGCAGATTCTTTACCAACTGAGCTACCAGGGAAACCACAGAGTGTACTGATTGCCTGAAGTTCCTAATAATTCCCTTGTTGCCACAGCACATCTATGAGATTGTTTTTTTTTTTTCCCCCTCCCTGTGGCAAAATCAGATCATGTATGATGTGATTTTATTTAAAAACCTCTGCTGGAGAGCTAACACCATGCATGCTTTTTGAGCATCTTGATTTTCCAGATTGCCTTGTGGATGATGTTTTAATTAGCAAAGCCCATTTGTAGTCCTCCTGCAAACATTAGGTCCTCTGCCATCTGAACCCATTTGAAAAGGCAAATGCCAGAACCTCCCCCGCAGTCCAAACAGTTTGTGGACTCTGTCTAAATAGTCTGGTGTCCTAACTGCAACTGCAGAATTTGCTAGAGCGTTAAAAGTACTGTAATGAAAATGTTGTCAGTCAGAGGCTGGGAGGGGAGGAGTGGAGTACTGCTAACCCAGACGCTGGGGCTCTGGCGGGGCTGCAGGCAGTGTCAGGATCCTGGGATCAAAAGGTGATGGAGAGGCAGCTAATTGAGGAGCTCAGTTCTGATATTTGTGGTTTCCTTTCCATCCTTGGAATTTGGTACAGTCCTTCAGAACAGCTCCCTGGCTGGCTCTGGGGCCCTGCCAGAAGAGGGGAGGGGATTCCTGGAAGTTACAGAGGATAGTGGTTGGGTCCTTGTCTGCACATCTCTGGGGACCAGACTCATTACTTTTCATTGTCTTTACACCGGCCAAGGCATGCTAACTGGTAGCTGGGCTCTCCCAGCAGAATTGAGTTTACACCTAGGGTTAATGCAGATGCTTGCATAATTAAATAAGAAAAAAAAAGAGAGATGAAAGTGCACACAGAGGATGAAATATCTGCGAAATGCTAAAATAACTGTAAACGTATTTCTCACCCAAATCACTTTACGTAGTACTTGTGTTCTTGCTCATTCTGTTTGATGTATTATGCGGATGTTTCTCCTTGCACCCTTCCTTGCACTTGATTCATTTCCCAGAGTCTGGATACATTTTCACTCTTTGTTTTCTGGTCTTTAATATTATCATGCATAGAGGTGACAGGGGCGTTGAGAGGAAGAGACACTGCGTGTGTACTCAGTTGTGTAAGACTCTCTGTGGCCCCACGCACTGTAGCCTGCCAGGCTCCCCTGTCCATGGGATTCTCCGGGTGAGGATATGGGAGTGGGTTGTCATTTCCTACTCCAGGGGATTTTCCCGAACCAGAGATCAAACCTCTGTCTCTTGTGTCTCCTTCACTGGCAGGCAGATTCTTAATTAGCACTATCTGGGAATCCCAAAGAAGAGACAGAAAGGCTTAATTCTCTCCTTCATGCCCAGTAAAGATGGAAGTCTTGATGAAGGGGGAAACATTTGTTTGATCATTCATTCCATTTTAATTGAGCACCTAATTCAAAAGCAGAGACATCACTTTGCCGACTAAGGTCCGTCTAGTTAAGGCTATGGTTTGTCCTGTGGTCATGTATAGATGTGAGAGTTGGACTGTGAAGAAGGCTGAGCGCCGAAGAATTGATGCTTTTGAACTGTGGTGTTCGAGAAGACTCTTGAGAGTCCCTTGGACTGCAAGGAGATCCAACCAGTCCATTCTGAAGGAGATCAGCCCTGGGATTTCTTTGGAAGGAATGATGCTAAAGCTGAAACTCCAGTACTTTGGCCACCTCATGTGAAGAGTTGACTCATTGGAAAAGACTCTGATGCTGGGAGGGATTGGGGGCAGGAGGAAAAGGGGACGACAGAGGATGAGATGGCTGGATGGCATCATGGACTCGATGGACGTGAGTCTGAGTGAACTCCGGGAGATGGTGATGGACAGGGAGGCCTGGCATGCTGCGATTCATGGGGTCACAAAGAGTCGGACACGACTGAGCAACTGAACTGAACTGAGTACATGGAATGGACAGAATGAAATGGACAGGGTGGACAGAATGAAAATAACAATCACAGAAAATGAATCAAACTGATCACATGGACCACATCTTTGTCTAACTCAATGAAACTATGACCCATGCAGTATAGGGCCACCCAAGATGGACGGGTCATGGTGGAGAGTTCTGACAAAATGTGGTCCACTGGAGAAGAGGATGGCAAACCACTTCAGTATTCTTGCCTTGAGAACCCCATGAACAGTATGAAAAGGCAA
The DNA here is from genome assembly GCA_006410635.1 of Cephalophus harveyi. Lineage (NCBI taxonomy): Eukaryota > Metazoa > Chordata > Mammalia > Artiodactyla > Bovidae > Cephalophus > Cephalophus harveyi. Next base: position 240,469 of record SJYT01015685.1, on the reverse strand, counting down.
AGAGATATGACCCTGAAAGATGAACTCCCCAGGTCAGTAGATGCCTAATATGCTGCTGGAGAAGAGTAGAGAAGTAACTCCAGAAACAATGAAGAGACAGAGCCAAGGCAAAAACAACACCCAGTTGTGGATGTGACTGGTGATAGAAACAAAATCTGATGCTGTAAAGAACAATATCGCATAGGAATCTGCAGTGTTAGGTCCATGAATCAAGGTAAATTGGAAGTGGTCAAACAGAAGATAACAAGAATGAACATCAACATTTTAGGAATCAGTGAACTAAAATGGACTGGAATGGGGGAATTTAACTCAGATGACCATTATATCTACTATTGTGGACAAGAATCCCTTAGAAGAAAGAGAGTAGCCCTCATAGTCAATGAAAGAGTCTGAAATGCAGTACTTGGATGCATTCTCAAAAATGACAGACTGATCTCTGTTCATTTCCAAGACAAACCATTCAATATCACAGTAATCCGAGTCTATGCCCTAACCAGTAATCCTGAAGAAGCTGAAGTTGAATGATTCTATGAAGACATACAACACCTTCTAGAACTAACACACAAAAAAGATGTCCTTTTCATCATCAGAGACTGGAATGCAAAAGTAGGAAGTCAAGAAACACCTGGAGTAACAGGCAAATTTGGCCTTGGAATGCGGAATGAAGCAGGGCAAAGACTAATAGAGTTTTGCCAAGAAAATGCACTGGTCATAGCAAACACCCTCTTCCAACAACACAAGAGAAGACTCTACACGTGGACATCACCAGATGGTCAACACCGAAATCAGATTGATTATATTCTATGCAGCCAAAGATGGAGAAGCTCTATACCTTCAGCAAAAATAAGACCAGGAGCTGACTGTAGCTCAGATCATGAACTCCCTATTGCCAAATTCAGACTGAAATTGAAAGCAGGGAAAACCAGTAAACCATTCAGATATGACCTAAATCAAAACCCTTATGGAAGTGACAAATAGATTCAAGGGATTAGAGCTGATAGACAGTGCCTGAAGAACTATGGACGGAGGTTCCTGACTTTGAACAGGAGGCAGGGATCAAGCCCATCCTCAAGAGAAAGAAATGCAAAAAAGCAAAATGGTTGCCTGAGAAGGCCTTACTAATAACTGAGAAAAGAAGAAAAGCTAAAGGCAAAGGAGAAAAGGAAAGATACACACCTTTGAATGCAGAGTTCCAAAGAATAGTAAAGAGAGATAAGAAAGGCTTCCTCAGTGATCAATGCATAAAATAGAGGAAAACAAAAGAATGGGAAAGACAAGAGTCTCTTCAAGAAAATTAGAGATACCAAGAGAACATTTCATGCAAAGATGGGCACAATAAAGGACAGAAATGGTATGGACCTAATAGAAGCAGAAGATATTAAGAAGAGGTGGCAAGAATACACAGAAGAACTCTACAAAAAAGATCTTCATGACCCAGATAATCATGATGATGTGATCACTCACCTAGAGCCAGACATCTTGGAATGTGAAGTCAAGTGGGCCTTAGAAAGCATCACTACGAACAAAGCTAGTGGAGGTGATGGAATTCCAGTTGAGCTGTTTCAAATCCTGAAAGATGATGCTGTGAAAGTGCTGCACTCAATAATTGCTAACATCCATTGGATCATCAAGAAAGCAAGAGAGTTCCAGAAAAACATCTACTGCTGCATTATTGACTATGCCAAAGACTTTGACTGTGTGGATCACAACAAACTGTGGAAAATTCTTCAAGAGATGAGAATACCAGACCACCTTACCTGCCTCCTGAGAAGTCTGTATGCAGGTCAAGAAGCAACAGTTAGAACTGGACAATGGAACATCAGACTGGATCCAAATTGGGTAAGGAGTACGTCAAGGCTGTATATTGTCATCCCATTTATTTAACTTATATGCAGAGTACATCATGTGAACTGCCAGACTGGATGAAGCACGAGCTGGAATCAAGATTGTTGGGAGAAATATCAATAACTTCGGATATGCAGATGATACCACCCTTATGGCAGAAAGCGAAGAAGTTAAGAGCCTCTTATTGAACATGAACAAGGAGAGTGAAAAAGCTGGCTTAAAACTGAACATTCAGAAAACTAAGATTATGGCAACCAGTCCCATCACTTCATGGCAAATAGATGGGGAAATAATGGAAACAGTGAGAGACTTTATTTTGGGGGGCTCCAAAATCACTGCAGATGGTGACTGCAGCCATGAAATTGAAAGATGCTCCTTGGAAGAAAAGCTATAACCAACCTAGGCAACATATTAAAAAGCAGAGACATTACTTTGCCAACAAAGGTCCATCTAGACAAAGATATGGTTTTTCTGGTAGTCACGTATGGATGTGAAAGTTGGAGTATAAAGAAAGCTGAGTGCCGAAGAATTGATGCTTTTGAACTGTGGTGTTAGAGAAGACTCTTGAGAGTCCCTTGGACTGCAAGGAGATCCAATCAGTAAATCCTCAAGGAAGTCAGTCCTGAATATTCATTGGAAGGACTGATGCTGAAGCTGAAGCTCCAATATTTTGGCCACTTGATGCTAAGAACTGACCCATTAGAAGAGACCCTGATGCTGGGAAAGAGAGAAGGCAGGAGGAGAAGGGGATGACAGAGGATGGGATGATTGGATGACATCACTGATTTGACAGACATGTTTGAGCAAGGTCTGGGAGTTGGTGATGGACAGGGAAGCCTGGCGTGCTGCAGTCCATGGGGTCGCAGAGTCAGACAGGACTGAGTGACTGAACTGAACTGAATACATAGGACATGAGAGGTACAAAAAGATAGGAAGTGATTTATCATTTGAGAGAGTCTTCAGCAGCCCACAAAATTCTGCCAACATTCAGAGTGAATTCAAAAGCAGATTCTTCCCAGTTAAGCTGCCAGATGACAATGCTGGCTGACAGGTACCTTGATTATTACCTTGTAAGCCTGAGCAAAGTTCACAGCTAGATGTGCCCAGATTCCTACCTGACAGAAACCATGAAATAAATGTACCATTGAGGGTGTGGTCATTTGTTTTGCAGCAATGAAAAATGAATGCTAAAGAAACTAAAACAGATGCTTTCTAATTATGGTGCTGGAGAAGACTCTTACCTTGGGCAGCATCAAGATCAAACCAGTCAATCCTAAAGGAAATCAACCCTGAATATTCATTGGAAGGACTGATGCTGAAGCTGAAGCTCCAATACCTTGGTCACCTGATATGAAGAGCCGATCCATTGGAAAAGACCCTGACGCTGGGAAAGATTGAGGGCAGGGGGAGGAGGGGGCAACAGAGGATGAGATGGTTGGATGGCATCACGGACATGAATTTGAGCAAACTCCAGGAGATAGTGAAGAACAGGGAAAGCTGGTGTGCTGCAGTCCATGAGGTTACAAAGAGTCAGACATGGCTTAGTGACTGAACAGCAACAAAGGAGGGTAGTTGGAAGAAATTGAGCAAGACATTTCCTCTGCTCCTACTAGATCCCTTTTCAGTGTGACAGGGAATAGGCAGAGCAATGCCATGTTTTGATTCTCCGCTTGAGGTTGCTACATTATTTTATGACCTATCCCTCCAGAAGCATCTGTGAGGCTCAGGCGTGCTACTAAGAAATGGTATCAGGCTATGATGAAGAGTGTTTGTTCGCCAAGGTAAACCAGCTGTGGAATTTGTTGAATTATACTGAAGGAGAACTTGTGCTAGTTCTAACGAGTATTTACACACACTGCTATTCATAATAACCCCATGAGAAGTGTAAGCAAGCGATCTTCCATTGAAGATGAAAGAGAAAATGGCTCGTCCAATGTCTTAGTCCATTCAGGCCACTGTGACAAAATACCTCCAACTTGGCAGCTTGTGAACATGAGAAACTTCTCATAGTTCTGGAGGCTGGAAGTCTGAGACCAGGGTGCCAGCAGCGTTGAGTGAGGGACTGCATCTAAGTTGTGGATGTCTTGTTGTATCCTTACCTGGGAGTCAGGGGCTGGGGAGCTCTCTAGAGTCTCATTCAAAAGGACATTAATCTCATTCATGGGGGCCTCACCTCCCATGGATTTGGCTGTGCCAGGTCTTAGTTGTGGCATGCACTCTTAGCTGTACCATGTGGGATCTGGTTCCCTGACCAGGGATTGAACCCAGAGCCCCTGCATTGGCTGCACGGAGTCTTAGCCACTGGACCAACAATACCTAATTTGTGTCAGTTTTTAAAAATGAAGTATAATCCACATAAAGTGCATATAATGTCAGTCTCTTTTGACAAACGTATACAGCTGAGTGACCCTTACTCCTCCCAAGATGTCGTTTGTTTTATTCCAGAGGAGCCCCACTGCCCTTCCCAGTCATTCATCCTCTCATGAATGACTAGGAAAGAACCACTCATCTGGCTTTCCACTCAGCATAATGTTTTTAAGATTCATACATATGTATCATCAATAGTTCATTCCGTCATACTACTAATATTCCGGTGTATGGAAATAATCATCATCATCATCATCATCATCATCATCATCATCATCATCATCATCATCATCTGTTCTTTGATTGATGATGGTGAGCAGTTTCAAGTCTAGGGCTACTGAGAATAAAGTTGCTTTGAATATCCTTGTATGAGGCTTTCTGTGGACGTATGTTTTCGAATGAGATTTTTTAGCTCATAAGGTAGGGGTATGTTTCTAAGAAACTCCCATACCATTTTTAGTGACTGTATGATTTGACTCTCCCACCAGCAGTGTAGGAGAATCCCACTTGCTCTGCTTCTTCTTCAGCACTGCTGCTGCTGCTGTTAAGTCGCTTCAGTCGTGTCCGACTCTGTGCGACCCCATAGACGGCAGCCCACCAGGCTCCCCTGTCCCTGGGATTTTCCAGGCAAGAACACTGGAGTGGGTTGCCATTTCCTTCTCCAATGCATCAAAGTGAAAAGTAAAAGTGAAGTCGCTCAGTCGTGTCCGACCCTCAGGCGACCCCATGGACTGCAGGGGAAGGCTCCTTCCCTGGAAGGCTCCTTCGTCCATGGCATTTTCCAGGCAAGAGTACTGGAGTGGGTATGATTAATTATTTCAGTTTTAACCATTTTACTGGTTGTGTGGTACCATCTTGTTGTGGTTTTCGTTAGCATTTTCCAAATTACTAACTGTCTTGAGATAACTTTTTCATGCACCTTTTTCCATTCTCTTGTCTTATTTTTTTCAGTATCTGTTCGAATCTTTTGCCCATTTTTATGAGGTCATTTGTGTTTTATTATTGAGCTGTAAAAGCTTTTATATATTGTGGATACAGACCCTTAGTGAAATATATGTGTTGTGAATATTTTCTTCCAATCTGTGGCTTGACCATTAATTTTCTTAATCGTTTCTTTGATGAGTCTAAGGTTTAAATTTTGGTGAAGTCCAATTTATCATTCTTTAATGGTAAGTGTTTTCTGTGTTCTCTCTAAGAAATCTTTCTATCTCTAGGTTGAGGAGAATTTTTTCCTTTTTTTTTTTTTAAAGAAGCTTCAGAGTTCCAGTTTTCACCTTCAGATCTGTGATCCATCTTATATTAATTTGTGATATGTTGTGAGATAGGAATTATGGTACTTTTTAAAAATACAAAAGTCTGCTTGTTCCAGCCTCATTTGTTGAAGAGACTTTCCTTTTTCCATTGAATTGCTTTGGCCTTTTTGTCAAAAACTGTTCAGCTGTGTACATGGACCTATTTGTGGGCTATTGGTTCTGCTTCATCTGCCAATCCTTTTAATAATACTGTGCTGTCTTGATTGTCATCAAGAGTAGAATCTTGAAGAGTGGAATAACTGCTGCAAGTCTCCTTTCTTTTTTTTATAATTGTTTTGGATAATTTGGCAGGTCCGCAAAAATTTGGGGGCTTCCCAGGTGGCGCTTATGGTAAAGAATCCACCTGCTAATGCAGGAGATACAAGAGTTGTGGGAATGGCAACCCACTCCGATATTCTTGCCTGGGAAATCCCGCAGACAGAGGAACCTGGAGGGTTGTAGCCCATGGGGCCACAAAGAGTCCAACACTACTGAGCACATACACACACACATAGAAATTTTAGAGTTGCCTTAATTTCTACAAAAATTTCTTTTTTAAAAAAGTGTTTTCAGATATACAGGCTATGTTTGGGAGAATTGCCATGTTACCAATATTGAGCCTTCTGATCCAAGCATACAATATCTTTCTAGTTACTTAGATTGTTTAATGCTTCTTAGCAATATTTTATATTATTTTATTGAAGTACAGATGAGTTATAATGTCTTAATTTTTAAATTTCTGCTGTAAAGCAAAGTGATTCAGTTTTATATATTTTTAAAAATTTTTTTTTTTTTATTAGCTCAGTCGTGTCCAGCTCTTTGTGACCCCATGAACTATAGCCTGCCAGGCTTCTGTGTCTATGGGATTCTTCAGGCAAGAATACTGGAGTGGATTGCCATTTTCTCCTCCAGGGGATCTTCGTGACCCAGGAATCAACCTGGGTCTCCTGCATTAGAGGCAGATTCTTTACCATCTGAGCCACCAGAGAAGCCCATATATATACACACACATATATATATACACACATATATATACGTGTATATATATATATACATTCTTTTCAATATTCTTTTCCATTGTGGTTTATCTCAGGATAGTGAATGTAATTTCCTGCTTAACAATGTTTTATAGTTTTCTGGGTAGCAATCTCTCACATCTTATATTAAACTTATCTCTAGACATTGTACCTTTGGGGATATTTTGAAAATGATATTTTAACCCATTCTTTTATTTAGAATAGTTTCAGATGTATAGAAAAGTTACAAAGAAGGTACAAATTCCCTATGCCCTTGACCCACTTTCCCTTACTGTTAACGTCTTACATTTGTCACAACCAAGAAACCAACATTGGGACATTATTGTGAACTAAACTCAGACTTGATTCAGATTTCATCCATTTTTCAACAAACAGCCTTTTTTCTGCTTTGGGTTACCGTGTAACATCCACTTACAGATGTCTCTTCCATTTCTTTTCATTTTCAAAAATTTCTTAGTCTTTCTTTGTTTCTTGTGACCATGATAGTTTTAAAGAGTATTGGTCAGGTATTTGGTTAGAGTTTCCTCAACTGGGGTGTGTCTGTTTTCTGTTTGTTTGTTTGTTTTTTTCCTCACCGTTAGACTGGGATTATAGGCTTTGGGGGGCTTCCAAGGTGACTCAATGATAAAGAAGCCACCTGCAAACGCAGGAGACTCTAGTTCGATTGCTGGGTTGGGAAGATTGCCTGGAGGAGGAAATGGCAACCCACAACAGTATTCTTGCCTGGAGAATCCCATGGACAGAGGAGCCTGGGTGGGCTACAGTCCATGGCGTTACAAAGAGTTGAACCTGACTAAACAGCAACAGTGGGCTTTTGGAAAGGGTGCTACAGAGGTAAAGCGCTCTTCTCATCACATATCAAAGCCACGTATTATCAGTGAGACATCGCTGGTGATGTCAGCTTTGATCATCTGGCCAAAGAAGCCCCTGCCAGGTTCCTCCACTAAGTTACCTGCCTCTGCGTGTGAAAGCACATAATCCCTTTGAGGAGGCAGTATCTGCATAAATTATTGTGAGTCTTCTGCAAAAAGAGATGTTCTCTTCTCATTTATTTGTTTGTTTATTCACTTATTAAGACCAGTGTGGATTCATGGATCATTATTTTAGTTGGAGGGTTATAATCAAATCTTTACATTATTTTGTTATCAAATTGTTCCAGCTTTGGCCATTGGGAGCTCTTTCAATATGGCCCCTGTGTCCTTGTCCTTTGTTGTTGGTTTTTTTTTTTTGTTTTTTTTTAAGTATTTTCTGGCCCTACAAGATGCCCTGGGATCTGCTATTTTCCCCCCAAGGAGCTTGGTTCCTTTACTGGAGAAGAATAACTGGGTACTTTGTGTGTTCATGGCTACTCTGGTGTTAACAGCCTCCAGGATCTCTCAGTGGACAGAACTAAGAAATACCTGTAATCTTTTTCAGATTCTTTGCCCTTATAGGTTATTACAAAATAATGAGTAGTTTCCTGTGCCAAGAATACTTATGTATGCATAACTGAGCTATATGTCTGAAACTCATACAACTTCATAATCAACTGTACTTCAATTTTTAAAACTGTATTCAGTCATTTTAAAATAAAAAATTCCATGTAAGAGTAAAGGGTGATATAAAACATTAAGGTAAAACATGTGTTAGTGTTGTATTTGCATTTTTATAAAGTATGAATCACAAAGAAATAACACATGCAGTTAAATTTCAGTTAACTCCCTTTAAAAGTCTTGTTACCATGGCAATGCCAAGACTGAGTTTTCACAGGATATAAGATATGGATTGTTTATTTTCTTTTTTAGAAAATATTTTTACGGTAATGTTTTTGCACAGTGTAAGGCATATTTAGAATGCAGTAACAAGGCCCTCACTTTACAGAAAGTGTTCAAGTAGGAAAACAGAAGAAAACCGAATGATATTTAAAGCTGAAGGTTAAAATCATCTATTCTGCACTTGTTCTGAGTTCTAGGTTTAAGATGGAGGTAGACACTTAAGAAATGTTATCAATAACAAATGTGATAAAACAATATTTTCAAGTTGAAATAGTATTTAGAGGTCCCAAATATGTCTTTTCTCAGTTAGGTTAGTTAACTCCTAGGTTATATCTTAAAAGCAGTGGAAATAAAAACTACTAACAGCAAAACAAAGAAAAAAAGCACTCTGGAGATGCACAGATCTGGAGACACACGGATCTAGAATCAGTTCTGAATGCATCCATCCACATCCATCCCGAGCTCAGCTGAGGCCATACCAGTGTCACCAGCTCCAGCGCAGCACAGCTGGCTTCACTCTAGCTTGGTTCCCTTGCTTTTTTAGACATTCCCTCTCTGACAGGGGGCAAACGGGCTCCAGCCAGCCACCAGCCACTGACTTACTTGTCCAGCCCGGTAGACATGGAACACGATTTCAGCGTTGGTAGCCAGCATTAACCAGGAGAAGCCACGTCCCCAGCTGAAGTGCGGCGCTTGTGTGCAGTTGTTTTTGTCTTAGGCTCCCCGTTTTCAGGCAGAAGACTGTTTCCTGTTTGCAGGGCAGGAATAAAGATGCAGATGTAGAGAATGGACGTGTGGAGACAGCGGGGAAGGGGAGGGTGAAGTGAACTGGGAGAGCAGCATGGACGTATATCCGCTGCCCTGCGTGAGGCAGACAGCTAGTGGGGCCCTGCTGTCTAGCACAGGGAGCTCAGCTGGGTGCTCTGATGACCTGGAGGGCTGGGATGGGGGTGTTCAACAGGGAGGGATATATCTGTACTTACGGCTGATTCACTTCATTGTACAGCAGAGACCAACACAACATTCTAAAGCAATTATGCTTCAATTTTTTTTAATGTAAAAAAAAAAAAAAGAAGACTGTTTTCCAAGGTTACTTATATCCACTCCTTTTCCCCAGCCCCTTCAGTGAGGTTAGGCTCTACATTGATTCTCTGACTCCTATTTGATATGTTGCTTAAAATTTTTATTTTTGATTTTCATACATTAAAGTTCACTTTTTGTGTCATCAAATTTGATGAGTGTTGTGTGTGTTTTTTTGGGGGGGGGATTTTTAGAAAAAATTTTAATTGAAGGATAATTGCTTTACAGAATTTTGTGATTTTCTGTCAAACATCAACAAGAATCAGCCATAGGTACACCCATGTCCCCTCCCTCCAGGACCTCCCTCCCGTCTCCCTCCCCATCCCACCCTTCAACCTGTCACAGAGCCCCTGTTTGAGTTCCCTGAGCAATACAGCAAATTCCCATTGACACAGATATATAGTGTCATTTAGTCACCACTGCAGAGCCACACATAATGATCCTTAAATATTCCCCTAGATGTCCCCTTTGTAATCAGCTGCTGCCTCTTTCCCCCATGGTCCAGGCACCCACTGATAGAGGATTTTCCATCCGCGTAGTTTTACCTTTTTCAGAATGTTGTATGAATGGACTCATGCATGGCCTGCCTTTCAGCCTGGCCACTATATTGTGCACCCTGTAACATATAATATTGCATAGCAAATATGGGGTTTAGTCACTAAGTCGTGTCCGGCTCTTGTGACCCCGTGGACTGTAGCCTGCCAGGCTCCTCCATCCATGAGATTCTCCAAGCAAGAATACTGGAGTGGGTTGCCATTTCCTTCTCCAATAGCAACTATACTTCAATTAAAAAAATAAACAAAAATGGTTTGATTTACCTCTAATGGATTACAGGAGGATTAAATAAAATAATAACTTTGGAAAAAAAATAACACGTTTAATATATATGTTCATGGAGCTCTCGAGGCAAGAATACTGGAGTGGTTTGCCATTCCCTCTTCCAGTGGACCAGGTTTTGTCAGAACTCTCTGCTATCACCTGTCCATCTTAGATGGGTCTGCACCACGTGGCTCATTGAGTTACACAAGCCCCTTCCACCACAGTAAGGCTGTGATCCATGAAGGGGGGTCGTATACACGAAGTACAGTCACTGGCTCTAGTCTCTGACCGATTCACAGGAGGAAGCCAGTGACTGAAGAGAGCAGATCTCTCCCATTTACTGACCAACGGTCAGAGAACCGGATGGGGATGAGAGAACAAGGATGAGATCTCTGTTGCTCAGTCACTCAGTCCTGTCCAGCTCTTTTGCAGCCCAATGGACTGTAGCCCACCAGACTCCTCTGTCCCTGGAATTCTCGAGGCCAGAATCCTGGAGTGGGTAGCCATTCCCTTCCCCAGTGGATCTTCCCAGCCCAGGGATCGAACCCAGGTCTCCCACATTGCAGACATACTCTTTACCATCTGAGCGACCGGGGAAGCCACACCAGATCTCTCTGGGACTTGGGAATTGATGTGATCTGTTTGCCTGGATTCCACCTAGCTACTTGCAGGCTCTTTTCTCTGCTGGGGGAATCTGACCACAGAGCTTATTAATTCTCTTCTTTTCTCTCCTGTGTCAATGATTCTTTGCCCACCATTCTACCTGCTGGGAATCTCTAACGAACCGTGGGCCTCATGAACTGATGGATTGTCCCCTTGTGTCTCAGCTTCAAACCCATACCCCCAGCAGCCCGCTTTCCTGGGGAGTTGGTCTCTTGTTAACGCTGCCGATAGGTGGTGCTAGAGAGAGAATGAATTCCCGAGGAGGGAAGGGAGCTTCCGGCCTCGCCTCCTCAAAGCTGCTCTGACAGAATCTTCTCCTCTGGAGGGGAGCCATCGGCCTTGGCCGTGCCCCTGCCCCAGGGACCTGAGCATCTTTGCTTCAGTAGCCTGCATCTTCTTCCTTTGGCTGCATTCAGCTCAGGTGGGGAAGCTGCCTCCCCAACTGAGTGATCGATTTCTCTTAAAAATCCCATCCTTTGAAATTCCTCGTGGGAGCTCTGATTTCCTGACTGGATCCTGACAAGTAAAACTTGTTGAAAGCCCCCTCTTTCCCCCCAATCTCATTCCTTAAGCAGATGCCTCATCAGCACTTCAAAAGATTCTACATTTTAAGGAAAGTTTTCTGTAAGTTTCATTATTATATTTTGCTTTTAATTATTTTTTATTGAAGTATATCTGCTTTACAATGTTGTGTTAGTTTTTGCAAAACAGTGTTTTGTTAGTCAGCAAAATAAATAAGCTCTACATACACATATGTCCCCTCTTTTTTGGATTTCCTTCCCATTTAGGTCACCATGGAGAACTGAGGAGAGTTCCCTGTGCGACACTGTAGGTTCTCACTAGTTATCTGTTTTATGCGGAGTGTCAATAGTATTTACGTCAATAAAACACTTAAGGCCTGAGATTCAGACCCGACACTTTACGATGGGGTCAGCAATTTTCCTGTCTTTGGGAGCAGGGTACAAATGGAAGGTGGCTATTTGGTTACCCTGAAGTGAATTTTCAGTTCTCTTTAATAACTCAATCTCAATCGTGTCCACAAATACCATAAACTATAAAACAGTATATGATAAATGTGCATTATAAACAGCCACTGTTTTCCCCTAAAATATGGCAGAAAATAAATCTTGATTAATACATACATGCATGCATATGTAAATAATCTTTTATAAATTCTTGGCTCCATCCTTTCTCCTGTCTCATGAGTTTTATGTAATATATATATATAATTTATATATATATGGAGGTGGAGGTGAGGTGAAGTCGCTCAGTCGTGTCCGACTCTTTGCGACCCCGTGGACTGTAACCTACTAGGCTTCTCTGTCCATGGGATTCTCCAGGCAAGAATACTGGAGTGGATTGCCATTTCCTTCTCCAGGGGATCTTCCCGACCCAGGGATCGAACCTGGGTCTCCCGCATTGGAGGCAGATGCTTTAACCTCTAAGCCACCAGGGAAGCCTTTATATATATATATATGTATAAAAATGTGTGTGTGTGCTAGTTATGTCTGACTCTTTGCAACACCATGGACTGCAGCCCACCAGATTACTCTGTCCATGGGATTCTCCAGGCAAGAATACAGGACTGGGTTGCCATTCCCTTCTCCAGGGGATCTTCCTGACCCGGGGATTGAACCGTGGTCTCCTGCATTGCAGGCAGTCTTTACCGTCTGAGCCACGAGGGAAGCCCTTATATATTATATATGTGTGTGTGTGTGTGTGTCTACACACACACAAACAAAAACAAATAGCAATAGCAACAAAATATGATTATTTCTATTTCCAGCTACTCCATTTTCTGGTATGCTTGGGGAATAAACTTCAAGGTCATCATTTGACGCAGGAGGTTGACAAGACAGGCTCTGAGGGATCAGTGGGTTGGTTGCCCAGGTTATCCGGCTAGCAAGTGGTGGATGAGGCCCCGCCCCACCTCTGCACACACGTTTGCTTGAAGCCCTGCTGCCCCTCCCCCCACCCAGCAGGCCCCCGAGGTCTGGAGCATCCTTGAAAGGATGCACCTGCCCCTGACAGCCTGGAACCAGAGTTCAGCCTCCAGCTTAGTAACTCAGGACTCCAACTGTGAGTCTGGCCCTCTGTCCTTCGGCTTTTCCCCTCCCCTGAAGAGGAAAGTTATTTTCAACCCTCCATCTGTTTTGTGTTTAACGTGCAGAAAGGTTGCACACTTTCAGGGACCTTGTTCATAAGCAGTAGATTGTACAACGGTTTATTACACAAGTGGGGGTTTTTATTGCTGGCCTTTGTGGAGTTGCCAACTGGGAGAACATAATGTGCTTAGCGGTCCCTATCAGGAAAAATGAGAAAGCATTAAATACCAGTCAGATTGTCAAGCATCGAAAAGTGGTAATCAAATCCAGAAACCCCCAGAGGATGGCTGGTGACAAGGATTTTTCTCATTAATAGCGTTTTTACGTCCACAACCATTTCTCACAGCGCTTACATCACAGACAATATCCTATAGCAGTATACGAGATGTGTGACAATGGTGGGGTAAGTTTCAGACCTGGAATAACTCATGTGCTCTTCAAAATCAGACCCTGCTCAATGCAGAGCATTGACCTGGAATCCTGGGAAGAGCTCTGTCTGTCTGTCTGTCTCTCTCTCTCTCTATATATATATATATAATCACATCACAACGTTGGGAATGTCAGCTCTGTGGATAAGTTCTCAAGACTTAACCCCTGTCATATCCAGAGCCATACCCTCTGTATTCCTAGGAGGGAATGTATCAAAATCATATATTTTACTACTGTTTTATCCTCAACCACGTGAAGGGGTAGAAAACTTCTGCAAAGCATCCTAGAAAAATACTGTATCAGAATGGTCCCAGCTGTTAACAGGCCAGTGCCATTGGTCATAGGTTACTTTTGCTCCTTTCCCTTGAAAGCTCAGACCATCACAGAGGCTTTGGCATAAAAGCTGACGGAGACCTCAGACTTTACATCAGAACTACTTAGAGAGCCCCCCTCCCCACCCCAGAGTAATTAAATAAGATCTGGAGATGGGCTAGAACATTGGCATGCTTTTAAAATTCTCCCTGGGATTTTAATACAGAGCTCAGGCTGAGAACTAACCTGGCTAACTAATTTTACTGGCAGAGGAAACTGAGCCTGGAGGAGTTACCACCCCAAACAATGGATTTCCAGTACAGTGGTGGTTCTCTTGCTGTAACACTACTGAACTTCATGTCCCAAATCTCATAACCCTTTATTTATAAAAGCAACAGATCCAAATCTCTCCCCCTCCTCTCTTTCTTTTCCTGCAAATAGTTGTTGTTTAGTTACTAAGATGTGTCCAGCCCTATGGACTGCAACCCACCAGGCTCCTCTGTCTGTGGGATTTCCCAGGCAAGAATACTGTGCGTTGCCATTTCCTTCTTGAGGAGATCTTCCCAACCCAGGGATTGAATCCACGTCTCCTGCATTGGCAGGCCGATTCTTTACCACTGAGCCACCAAAGAAACCCTCTTGCAAATAGACGTGCTATAAATTGAGTTAGCAGCAGCCACTCAAGCCTCCCCCAGAATCCTCCAGGAGATAGAGGGGGCCATAGAATCAGGGTGGAACTGTCAGGACCACAAGGAAAAGTGGCGAAAGGACCCATCTCTCTCCCCAGATGGAGCGTGGAGAAGTGAGTCTTAAAGACGAAGTAGATGCAGCCTTATTCTACATCATTAGTCCATTATTAGAATCCTTGCCTGTTTGAACAAAGCAGCCCTAGGTTATGCTTGAGTCCAGGCTTAAATATAAATGGTCAACCCCCCGTCACTTCCAAACATGTTTCAAATTGGACTTGACATGATCTGATCCCCTTACACTCTAGATTGATTCCACCAAAAGCATTGTCCACACTTTCACCAACAGGTCCTTTTTTTAGGGTGAGAACCCCCAGCCTCTTCCCAAACCCACAGGCCAGGTTCTGACTGCACTCCAGCTGCATGTCGGCTAAACCGTGCGCCCCACCGATATACAGCTGATACCCAGGGGACGTTGTGTTGGTTGGTAGCCTTGGACTTCTCTGCTTAATCACCCCGGCTTTAATGCCACTTAAATCAGAATGTAAGCACTGCAGGAATCCCAGGAATCTGATGATAGAAACTGTATTTTTAGAGCCGTGAGTGACTCGAGCGAGTGAAGCAGTGCAGTGACCGAAGCCTTCTCTGCAGTTTCCCATGATTTATCACAGGCGAGTTCATGGCAGGTTAAAATAATTGAATGCTGTGTTAGCCTACACACTGGCGCGGGTTACGGGGGGAGTCATTCGTAACATATTTGTTACAAAGCATAATTTCCAAGATAGAACTCTGATTCACACGCCATTTTTTTTTTTTATCCCCCCACCGAAACGACACAGTTGAAATACCTCCTTCGTGGAGGCTGGCTCCATTTTCACAATGTCCGACCCCAAGCTACAGCTTCGGGGAAAAGGATGGAGGGAATGACTAGTCCGCCAAATAAAATGTAAGTATATCCTGACGGAGCACTCACTCGGACTGGGGGATGAAGGCG
Source organism: Cephalophus harveyi (assembly GCA_006410635.1). Taxonomy (NCBI): domain Eukaryota; kingdom Metazoa; phylum Chordata; class Mammalia; order Artiodactyla; family Bovidae; genus Cephalophus; species Cephalophus harveyi. The sequence continues at coordinate 225,086 of SJYT01015685.1, read as the reverse complement.
AATGCTCTTTCTGGGATGGTTGTACCTTTGAGACTCTGCTAGGCAGTCTCTATCAGCCTCTGACTGTTCCTTCGATTTTCTTTTTCCTTCATGGTTTATTTTCCACTTTTTTCCTGCTCTGTTTTTTTTCCTCTACTTATTAGCTGTGGCTCCCCAGGGAAGTAATGTTTGCACTCTGTAATCAAATGCTATACTATGAAAGTGGTAATTGCTCAGTCGTGTCCAACTCTTTGCGACCCCATGGACTATAGCACCCCGGGCTCCTCGGTCCATGGGATTCTTCAGGCAAGAATACTGGAATGGGCTGCCATGCCCTTCTCCAGGTGATCTTCGCAACTCAGGGATTAAACCTGGGTCCCCTGCATCACAGGCAGCTTCTTTACCATCTGAGGCACTAGGGAAGAGCCTATCCTATGGGGAGAATAAAGATGAATTCTGTAGCATCAGTGCAGAAGAGTGAGGTCTTTTTCTTTTTTGTTGTTTTGGTTGCACATGTGGTGTGTGGGATCTTAATTCCCCAACCAATGTGGCACCTTAACCACTGGACCACCAGAGAAGTCCCTAGAGCAAGATCTTGAACCCATGGTGGGTCCACGGGGCCCCAGGTTCAGCTGTGTAAGAAGTGCAATGGTCCTTATTGTTCTTTGTTTTTATAAATGTACTTAATTTCTCTTCTGAGCCCCAGTATTTCTTAGTCATGGAGAGGCAACCTCAATCAAATGAGGGTGTCCTCAGACAGGTCCAAGGGAGGCCAGGCTTCTGATTTGCTGTCTCCAAGGCTGTCTGACTGCTACATCTCACCCTTCCTGGGGAATGCTGGGCTGCAGAGTGGTGGGAGGCCCCCGGGACTCCTTCCCAGAGACCCCACCATCAGATCAGCTTCCCAGCTCCTCCAGTTCCCAAGTCTGAAAAGTCTTATCAGGCCCAGATTAAGAGTTTCCCAGCCATCCATGTAAATTTCCCAATCTGGTTTATGCTGAAAGCCTGGGATTTGAGACTCGAAAGCTAAAAATATGACTCTTACGTTATCTCTGTGTTGCTGGTTTTCCCTTCCCTAGAGCAGTGAAGACAGACGACCTAGCTGCCCAGTGGGGAGAAAACACAGGGAATGCCACAGAAACTATGTAAGCACACGCCTCTCGGTGATTCCCCACCACAGTGACAAGGCCGAGAGGCAGGCCTGGCATCCACAAAGGTGACTGCTGTCTTGACTCCAGGCACATTAGAGAAGCGATAAGAACACAGGCTGTGGAAGTCGGAGTCTGACTCCACGGTTTCCTGGTTGTCTGTCCTTGAACACATTACCGCATCTACAAAACAGAGATTATAATAGCACCTGCCTTACAAGGGACTCTGTGTATGCCTCCCTCATGAAATAATTCTGTTATTATTACACTGTTACTGACTCCTTGTCTCTTAAAGCCCTCGGAGTCAATGCCATCCACACGAGTCCCTGTTCACAGGGGAGGAAGGGGCTGCTGCTCCCCGGAGGTGGGGTGAGGGTGGCGAGAGTCTTGGAAATGTAGCCCTTGGGGTAAAACCTGGGCAGTCCTCCAGGCTGGGTTCAGAAGGAATCTGCTGATGTCAGTCAAGCCTGTGCTGAGGTGCTGGCATGGAGAGGCAGATTCTCAGGGAGCAAGAGTTGGTATCAGAAGACAGATCTGTGCTTTCAGGGCAGGGGACATGAAAGAGACAGAGCGGGAGGGGGAGGCACGAAGTTGGAGGAGGGCTGGCCAAGTCCGTGCGGGGGAGGGGGGTGGTGGTGCTGCTCTGACCTTACTGGCAGCTGCTGGTGATCAGAGCGTGCCCTGTGCCCCATCCCCCCAACCTCGCCCCCACCCCCGGAGATGTGAGTTGCGCAAGGGCTTTGCTGAGGGAGGTGCTACTTGTGTGAGCCAGAACCAGATAGGAAACTGAGAAAGAGACAACGGTCTGGCAAGCACCTTCTACATAATCTTGTTCTGCAGCCCACCAAACTGATGAGAACGAGAAGGTGGGGACCTCGACCCTCCCACCTGCCCATCCCTGCATCCCAGGGCCAGTCAGGTCAGGACAACAGGACTGCAAGTCAGAAGTCAGGAGACCTGGACTGGAGATCTAGTCACATGGCCAGTGAGCCTCTGGCCTTGGACACACCCTTCACCTCTCTAGACCTGGGTACAGCCACCAACCCGCCCCCTCCAACCCCAGAAGGTGGGAGAGCCCTAGACAGCAGCTGCACTTGGGGAGAGCAATGCAACACTGTTAAAAGTGGGGAGGTTTGGAGCCAGAAGGGTGTTAATGTGAATCCTGTCTTTGTCATTCAGTTCAGTTCAGTTCAGTTGCTCAGTCGTGTCCGACTCTTTGTGACCCCATGAATCGCAGCACGCCGGGCCTCCCTGTCCATCACCAACTCCCGGAGTTCACTCAGACTCAAGTCCATCAAGTCCGTGATGCCATCCAGCCATCTCATCCTCTGTCGTCCCCTTCTCCTCCTGCCCCCAATCCCTCCCAGCATCAGAGTCTTTTCCAATGAGTCACCTCTTCACATGAGGTGACCAAAGTACTGGAGTTTCAGCTTCAGCATCATTCCTTCCAAAGAAATCCCAGGGCTGATCTTCTTCAGAATGGACTGGTTGGATCTCCTTGCAGTCCAAGGGACTCTCAAGAGTCTTCTCCAACACCACAGTTCAAAAGCATCAATTCTTCGGCGCTCAGCTTTCTTCACTAGATGTAAATATGGGCTTCCCTGGTGGCTCAGATAGTAAAGACTCTGCCTGTAATGCAGGAGACCCAGATGGGTTTGATCCTGGGTAGGGAAGATCCCCCAGAGAAGGGAGTGACTACCCACTCCAGTATTCTTGTTAACTCTCAATATAGGACAGTTAATGTATTTAATTTTTCAAAGCTTCACTTCCCTAACTCATAACAATGGGGATACTGATAATGCACTTCTGTGATTATTTGGAAAATTAAATTCAAGAATGTGTGTGAAGTGTTGCTTTCCGGCCTGCTGAGACACTGAGGGCTTGATTGTTCGTTGCCTGTGTCAGTGTAGTGATCGTTTAGAGGAACCATGGGTTCCTTCAGGGCTTCCCCGGTGGCTCGGCCAGTAAAGAATCCATCTGCAACGCAGGAGACCCAGGTTTGATCCCTGTGTCGGGAAGATCCCCTGGAGAAGGGAATGGCAACCCAATCTGTATTGTTACCTGGAGAATTCCAAGGACAGAGAAGCCTGACAGGCTGCTCTCCATGGGGTCGAAAAGAGTCGGACACAACTGAGCAACTAACACTTTTACTTTCATGCTTAGGCCCCATCAGCTCAGTGGTAGGAGAGCTCAAGTTGGTGTGCCTGCTTCATTCACAGCCTCTTTGTGTCTGTGTTTTATTTTTAATAAACATAAATGCTCCACACTAAAAAACAATGATGATACTATAAATCACTGGACTAGATCAAGGATTGGCAAGCTTGCTGTAAAGAGCAGGATAGGAAGTAGCTTAAGCTTCCTGGGCCACATGTGGTCTCCATTGCATTTTCTTTTATTAGAGTTAATAAAAGAATAAAAGTTAATGCTTTTATTAGGGTTAGAGTAGAAGTAGGGTGAGACTCACATGGAGAATAACAGTATTTGTTGGGATTGGGCAACAGTCACAACACAGAACATCTCGGTGGCTGAACACAGTTAGGAGGTATCTCTCAGGGTCACTAGCAGTAAAGAACCTGCCTGCCAATGCAGGAGTTGTAAGAAACACAGCTTCGATCTCTGGGTTGGGAAGATCCCCTGGAGAAGGAAATGGCCACCCACTCCAGTATTCTTGCCTGGAGAATCCCATGGACAGAGGAGCCTGGTGGGATACAGTCCACGGGGTCACAAAGACTCAGACACAACTGAAAGTGACTTAGCACTGTGATGCCCCAGTAAAATGTGAGTTGAGGGTCAGGGGGCATACACCACAAAGTCTTTTGAGGACCAAAACCCCTTCCATCTGGTGGTTCCCCATCCATCGGGAGGCCTCTGCTGGATGGAAAGGAAAGAGAGATGAACCCACATTAAGAGTGATTTAAAAATATACAAACCATTCTGTGCAGTGATGGACCTTGGGCTGATTCTGCCCTGAAGGACATATTTCCCTCTCTCATGGATTAGACCATCTATCTCTGAGGTTCCTTCTGAAAATGAAACAAACTTCTCTCTGATAAACCTTATTTTTCTCCATCCAGGTGGCGTAGCAACCACTCTATAAGGTCACACACTCTCACATGATCATCATTTTCATGCTTAGAACAGTTGTCAGGTTCAGCGTTTTTGTTTTTATATATAACATTACACAGAATTCTTTTGTGGACAGTTCTCAGTTGAGATGGCGTATTATGTCCTGGAGAGTGGCTGTTACAAAGGACCACAAACTGAGTGACTTAAAATTATTCTCAGGGTTCTGGAGGCCAGGAGTCCAAAATCAGAGCATTGGCAGCATTGATTCCCTCTGGGGGGCTGGGGGAGAGTCTGGTCCAGGCCTTTCTCCTAGCCCCCAGGGACCCCAGTGATTCTTGGTGTCCTCCACTTGTAAATGCTTGACTCCAGTCTCTGCCTCCATCTCCAGGTGGCTTTTCCCTGTGTCTCTGTGGTATCACAAGGCCATCTTCCTGTTAGATCAGGGCCCACTCTGGACAGCCTCTTCTGGACTTGATGAAATCTACAAAGACCCTATTTCTGAATAAAATTTTGTCCCCAGCTACTGGGGGTTAGCAGCTCAACATGTTTTCTTTGAAGTGTGGGGATGTGGCGAACCACTCGGCCCACAGCAAGTGGCGGCCAGCACACGGTGGTGGTCCATCTATCTAAGAGCTGTGAGCTGTTAGAATGTCAGCAGTGGTGAGGATGGGCAAGGCTACCCTGGTGTATGTCAATATGAGAGGCCTAAAGGAGCTTCATTTTTGACCCTTCACTGTAAATTACAGAGAGAACAGTGCCATTAAAGCTGCCACCTTGGAGAGTGTAGAATTTTCCTTTTTGGAGTGTTTTTTTTTTTTTTTATGGACATGGAACAATGAACTAGAAAATGTTGCACATTCTGTCCTCTCCTTCTATTTTCAACTTACAAAATGTTGTATTCAAAATACCGGAACAGTGAGGCTTGCTCTGCTTACAAAATTAAAAATAAAAGCAGAAAGCCCCACAGAGACCACATCACCCCAAGAGGGAGATGCAGGCTGGTGCCCTGAACAAGCAGTGGACTTTCTAGTGGATTCGCACTCCCTCCTGCAGAGGTCAGGATGGAAAGTCATGACCAGCTGGTTGTAATTCTGTCCTATTTTGAAACAGATGACAGAGACAACTAGCCCATCTCTAGGGTTGAGATTTATTTCCCTTCCTCGGTCTAAGTTCCAGAGACCCAACTTGCAAAGAAGAGGGCAGAATATTTTCTTGGTGACCTCAGCCCACTGCTGCCAGTGGGTAGAAAGTCTACCCATATCCTAGAACTGGCCCGTGGGAATGGGTCCATACCACACCATCTCGAATATTCCAAAGTAGAACTTATGTCTCTTTCCCAGAGTCTCATGGTCCCTTTTGTCTTTGCTCACCTTCGTGCGTGCGTGCTATGTTGCTTCAGTCATGTCTGGCTCTTTGATACCCTGTGGACTGTAGCCCTCCAGGCTCCTCTGTCCACAGGATTCTCCAGGCAAGAATACTGGAGTGGGTTGCCATTTCCTACTCCAGGAGATCTTCCTGACCAAGGGATTGAATCTGCATCTCTCACGTCTCCTTCACTGGCAGCCGGTTCTTTAGCTCTAGTGCTGCCAAGCCCATTTGCTCACCTTCAGTGGCACTTAAGACAATCTTGTATTTACAAGTCACTTGTCTCCTCCTAAAGGGCAAGCTCTTTAAATCTTGGTCTTATGACTCAAGAGGAAGAAGCCAGTGGAGAGAGCGAAACTTGAGATGCTGGAGAAGAAGAAGAAGCTTAGGAATGGATCTTTCAGGAACCAGGAAGGATGGGACAGAGGGCCAAACTGAAATGTTCTCTATCCTGTACAGGCTCCAAGCAGTAGGGAATCTCATGTCAGTTCCCCTGGAAGCCAGTTAACCCCTTTTACTGGGGTGTAACCTCAGACCTAGAATACACCCCAGATGGCTCTTGCTACAGCTTCAGCTTCCCTGGTAGCTCAGATGGTAAGGAACCAGCCTGCAATGCAGGAGCCCCAGGTTCGATCCCTGGGTTGAGAAGATCCCCTGCAGAGTGGGAATGACTACCCACTCCAGTATTCTTGCCTGGAGAATTTCATAGCCAGAGCCTGAGCCTGGCAGGCTACAGTCCATGGGGTTGTAAAGAATCAGACACGACCAAGCAACTTTCACTCACTTTCATAGCTACCAGTGGGAGCGGTGCACTTAACTTCTCTCTGCCTTAGGTTTCTTATCTGTTTGATGGGCTAAATAATAACCCTTGTGCAATAGTTACAGGATCAAATATGATAATGGATGGAGACATGTAGCCAGCCTAGTGCAGTGATTCCCAAACTTCCCAGATTCCCCCACCTGAGAATTTTGATAGTGCAGACGTGGGTTGGAACCTGAGAATCTGTATTTGCCAAGCACAGAAATTCTTATATCCAAAGAAATTGGGGAAATGATGCTGTTACAATACCAGAAAGTCAGTAAAGAGTAGTTATTTTTACGGTACCATTTTCATCACTGTTACCATCATCACAGGGTGATTCATTTAAACAAACAAGCTTATTATACATACAGTTCAGTTCAGTTCAGTCGCTCAGTCATGTCCGACTCTTTGCGACCCCATGAATCGCAGCACACCAAGCCTCCCTGTTCATCACCATTTCTCGGAGTTCACTCAGACTCACGTCCATCGAGTCTGTGATGCCATCCAGCCATCTTATCCTCGGTCGTCCCCTTCTCCTCCTGCCCCCAATCCCTCCCAGCATCAGATTCTTTTCCAATGAGTCAACTCTTCGCATGAGGTGGCCAAAATACTGGAGTTTCAGCTTTAGCATCATTCCTTCCAAAGAAATCCCAGGGCTGATCTCCTTCAGAATGGACTGGTTGGATCTCCTTGCAGTCCAAGGGACTCTCAAGAGTCTTCTCCAACACCACAGTTCAAGAGCATGAATTGTTTGGCACTCAACCTGCTCCACAGTCCAACTCTCATATCCATACATG